>JANEYF010002951.1:0-307500 GCA_029963845.1 Rhamnusium bicolor
TAAAGTATATGCTTCTTTATAAAATGATTATTTTCAATTTTGTTTCATTTTTTAGTAAAGTGAAACCAAATTACCAGATGTGTACTAATTTAAAATAGATTTGTGCGGAACGCTGACAGTGGCAACACTGCCTTGAGTTACGTAATTTCTATGAACGGTGTTTACACAGATATCCAGTGACCATCAAAATGTCGATTGCCGGAGGACGAAAAAATTATCAGAAATTCAAAATTTTTTTTTGTTTAAAAAAATTTTTTAACAGTGCCAATCAATTGTACTCGACGAAATATGTTGTGGGTTAAAATATAACTACGCATTTAAAACTCACCCTGTATATATATATATATATATATATATATATATATATATATATATATATATATATATATATATATATATATATATATATATATATATATATATATATATATATATATATATATATATATATATATATATATATATATATATATATATATATATATATATATATATATATATATATATATATATATATATATATATATATATATATATATATATATATATATATATATATATATATATATATATATATATATATATATATATATATATATATATATATATATATATATATATATATATATATATATATATATATATATATATATTATATATATATATATATATATATATATATATATATATATATATATATATATATATATATATATATATATATACCATACCATGGTTGTCTGAACGACGTTTCGGCAGATCTCATCTGCCATCTTCAGGTTCTAACAGATAACTGCTTACTGCGGCTTCTGGTAACTCGAACTGAAATGACGTTTTCTGGATCTGGCAGTTCCTTATATACTCTACCTATGTTACACTCTGTTGCTCTCGACACACTCCGGGCGTCATGGTCTGCTGTACCCATCTCCTGATTTCGAGCGCGGCTTCGTGTAATCGGTCCTGTTCGGGCGCGCATGCGTGTGTCTGTGCTTATGTCACGGTCTGTTGCACCCATCTCCTGATTTCGAGCGCGACTCCGTGTACTTGGTCCTATTAGATTAGCTCTGGTTGATTCCTCTTCGTGTGTTCGTTGCGTTATGTTTCTTGCTTCCTCATGGACAGCGGCATGCAATACCAGAGCAGGCTTCCATGTGGTAGGTAGTCTTTGGGTGTCATCTCGTGTATTTAGATTGTGTGGTCTTTTCTCTATTTCTATGGCCTCTCTGATGATTCTTGACTTGTAATGCTCGATATTGGCTAGTGTTTTTGTTTTGTCGAAATCAATCCTATGTCCTGTAGTTTTGACATGTTGAGCTAAAGATGATGTTCTCTCGTCTTTTCTAACAGCGTTTATGTGTTCTTCGCGTCTTGCACTTATTTTTCTGTTGGTCTGTCCTATGTATGATTTG
Source organism: Rhamnusium bicolor (assembly GCA_029963845.1). Taxonomy (NCBI): domain Eukaryota; kingdom Metazoa; phylum Arthropoda; class Insecta; order Coleoptera; family Cerambycidae; genus Rhamnusium; species Rhamnusium bicolor. Next base: position 1,410 of record JANEYF010002951.1, read on the forward strand.
TTGCAATCTTGGCAAGGTATTTCATATACCCTTGACTTTCTAGAGCAATTTTGGTCTTTGGATTTCGAAGAATGGTGCTGATTTTCTTGTCGGTCTTAAAAGTTGTTTCTATTTTATGTTTACGTAGAAGTTTGCTTATTTTATCCGTTGTTCCTTTTATGTATGGCAGATAGGCTTTTGCTATGGGTTGTTCGGAGTCCTCTTGATTTCTCGGCCGAGATGGTTTTGACAACTTCTGTATTCTTTGTTGTGTGAACCCATTCTTTCGCAGCGCTTTGTGAAGAGTTGACATTTCTTCTTTGAGGTTGTCTGCATCTGCTAGTCTCTGCGAGCGTGTGACTAATGTCTTTACTACTGAGTTTAGTTGTGCTGGATGGTGGTGTGACTGTGCATTTAGGTATCTGTCAGTGTGAGTGGCTTTTCTATAAACTGTGTGGCCTAGACTTCCGTCCTGCTTCTTCTTGACCAGTACGTCGAGAAATGGTAGCTGACTGTCAGTCTCTACCTCCATGGTGAACTTAATTTTGTCGTGAATACTATTCAGATGTTCTAAGAAGTTAGTGAGATTCTCTCTTCCATGAGTCCAAATCACAAATGTGTCGTCGACGTACCTTAGCCATAGGCTTGGTTTTAATGGTGCAGATTGTAGTGCTCGAGTTTCTAAATCCTCCATAAAGAGATTGGCAATAACTGGAGATAGGGGGAGCCCATCGGGGCTCCTTCGGTTTGTCTGTAGCGTTGCTCATTGTATGTAAAATAGGTATTATTTAGGCAATGTTGAGTTAGCCTAAGAATATGATCTGCTGGATGATATTTTCGCTTGATAATGTCGAGTGACTCCTCTACGGGTACGTTGGTGAACAAGGATATGACATCGAAGCTCACTAGAAGATGTTCCGCTTGGACGGTCTGATTTCTTAATAACTCAATGAAATGGTCTGCATTTTTCACGTAGGATTTAACTTCCTCGGCAAATGGTTGTAGTTGTCTGGCTAAGTGGGAGTATACCCGGAAAACGAATTCAACATTCACCACCCGCGAAAACCTGAAAAACAACATATATATATATATATATATATATATATATATATATATATATATATATATATATATATATATATATATATATATATATATATATTCTTCACACAGGAAATCATAATAAACTACAACTAACTAGTAATATTCATAAAAAAAAATAACGTTACTATTTTATAAAAAGAAAATAACGATTTAGCTTTTTTTTCAAAGGCTGTAACTTATTTAATTTAATTAATTAAATGCTTGTTAAAGAAGTTTTCTATAAATACATTGTCAATAATTTTAAATTGCATTTATTTTTATACCAGCTAATTTCTACTAAATTTAAAGGAAGACCGGTTTCGACAGGATTAGCAGATAAATTTAATTACATAACGCAGTTTTACGACTTGATGGTCAAGTTTAAAATAAGCTAATAAAACTTGAATAATTTATTGACGGTCTGTTTTTTTTTGTAATTTATTATATAAGTATATTGTTAATGCAAGAAGACAAAGTCATTGTCATTACTAATTAATTCAGAAGTTCATCTGACAGCCTCCTTAAATTTATTTAAATAGAAAATTTAAAAATCAAATGGCCAGTTTAATTTTTCAATTTAGTTTAAGAGTTTGTGTCTGTAATAAATAACACTCACATTGGCCACTGAATATGCCTTAAAAATTAAATGCCTAATTCGAGTATAATCATTTAAATAATCGTATGCAAGGCAGAGCCTGTTGTCTATTGTATGTAACTAAAACAATTTAATATCTCTGTAATACATAAGGTCGTGCGTTTAAAAATTTCCAGTAGAAAATTTCCATTTTTGAAATTTTCTTTTTAGTAAAGTGATCTTGAAATGTACCTAAATTTTTCAATTTGGTGGATGCGATCATTGTCGAAACGGTCGGAAACTCCCGATGGTCCAGCATTTTTCTTTCTATTTTAATTATCGTTGTCTAAATTGTTTTGTGTTACTTTACTTTGGAGACAAAGATTAAATGTGATTATGCCTTGACTTCTGCCGGAAGAAAATGTTACAGAAATATTACTGGGATGAAAAAGCATTGTTGCCCAGTGATTATTAAAGAAAATTTGAGAAAATAAGAAAAATGGATATCAGACATTAAGTTGAAGCATTAAGTTTAATACATGAAGGTAAGCCAGTGGCGGTCGGTCCATGGAAGCAAGGGAAGCAGTGCTTCCCCTGGGATTATTAAAAATAAACACATAATTAGAACCTAATTATTATTTATCACATATATTAATCATTAAAATTCACTTTTACCCAATTTCAATAGACACGGCACTGCTTTTCAGCAGCTGAGATAATGTTGCATGATAAAACCGTAACGATGACGCACTCGATTAATCGGGCCAACACGAACTCGCGCGACTTCGATATATGTAAGCTGAGACAACTCTCTGATGTAGGTAACTTGTTGAAATGAATCCAATCCCCACTTCATAATCTTGATATCTGAGCTGTATAGCATCGTAAAACGTTTTATTTTATAGATTTTAATATCGATTTTAATATTATACTTAATATTAATCTTCCTAGTATTATTCTCAGCTTTTGTGCTATATTTGTAAAAACTTTTTTGATGTTTCTAAACCTGTGGTGCGGCGACAAGTGATTTTTAAAACGTTGAATATTAGTGCGCGTGTAAGCAGATTTAGAATTACTTATTAAATTTGGAAGCTGTTCCTAGCACTGTGGAAAATATTATTTGCGTTTGTGTGGTGTGCAATTTGTTGAAAAAGGGATTTTCAACATATTCGTTTCAAGATAAACTGGATGTTATTAGAAACGGGAAACCAACACCTGATTTAAAATTGTTAAAAACAAAAGTTAAATCATGCTATAGGTACTTTAATATTGAAGTGTACACTGCTAATCAGTGGTTAACGGGTTGTGAAAATTTGTGTAAATTATTTTGTTGGCCATGTGTACTGTTCACAAATGAAAAAGGTGTTTGGAATAAAAATGGCTTTTCAGATTTAAACAACATTCACAAAGTGATAAAAAGTCATGGTAAGTGTGAAACTCATTTGCGAGCGGTATTAAAAGAATAAACATTTGGAAAATCACGAATTGAGCATTCATTAGATCAGCAGTTGAAAGAAAGTTTTAAAAAGACTTATTGACATTGTTTGTTTTCTTGGCGAAAATGAACTTAGTTTTAGAGGTCATACTGAATCTCGGAGCGTTGCTAAATAGGGGCAATTTTATCAATTTAGTTGATTTATTAGCAAAATACGATACAATTTTAAGTAACCATCTGGAACACTCCACGATATTTCGCGGTACATCAAATCATATTCAAAATGATTTGATTCAGTCGATAAGCAATACTGTTTTAGAAAAGATCAAGCAAGAAATAAAAAAGCTCCTTTTGTTGCAGTTATGTTAGATGAAGCAACTGATATTACGAATATTAGTCAGTTGTCAATCGTAGCTACATAAATCCAAATGGAAAAGTCCAAGAGCGCTTTTTTAGGATTTTCAGACGTAACAACGCCATGAACAGCCGCAGCTTTATATACTATAGTTTGTCAGATAGTCGATGATCTACAGTGTGGTACTAAACTTATCGCCCAAAGTTATGATGGGGCCGCTAGGCTGGTGAATTGGGGGGCCTGCAGGCCAAAGTAAAAAGAGACTTTTCAGAATGCAATATTTGTACATTGTTTTGCGCATCGATTAAATTTAGTTCTAGCTCAATCTGCAGCGTATCTTAAAGAGTGCAAAATATTTTTTTCAAGTATTAGTGGAATGGCTGCCTTTTTTTCAAAATCATCAAAACGGACACAAGAATAAAAATTTTTTCAAAAAATTCAACCAGTGAAGAGCGGCTTTCAAAATTGTCCCTGTTGACAATAGAAAGTGACTTTGTGAAGGAGATCTCCCAAAATTCAACCTTTTACGACGAAGTTATTTCCGACATCGCAAAAAAGGAGAGGCGGATTAAACTACATTGTAAATAGGTAGGTATGTGCATGTTAACTACTTAACTAGCTGGCTCAATTTATAGTTGGCTAGAGAGTGCACGATGGCTAGTGTGACTGAACAAACTCTCTATTTCGCTGCGGGTTCAATCCTCGCCACCGGCGCTGGCAATGTCGGTGGATATGGTTGTGTGTCTGCGTTTTTTTCATAAGTGTAACCCTCGCCCGTGCAGCTTCGGCTTTGGAATCGGGGGGTTGTCTAATTTTTGTGGTGTTTTTATGTTTTATGTTTGCGGTCCTACAAGTGTACTTTTTTCTAGTATCATAACTTTGCAGCTTTCGACATTTGCTTTAAAATGAGTATACGGAAGCCACGCCCCTTTTCTTAAAATAATTTTTTGCCTCGCTTCGCTCGGAGCCTCGCGCTACCCATCACTCTATATCACAAACTGCTTCCCCTGTATCAAAACTCACCGCACGCCCCTGAGGTAAGCTAATAGAAAATGATTATAATGTGAAAACTATGGGAGAGAAAATTTATGAGAAAATTTTAGGCGACAAATCTGAGGAAGATTCAAATACCGTGGATAACTTATTAACCCAAATAAAATTAATTTTCCTTTAATGTTTTAGAATATTATAGAATTCAGAGTGTTTGAGAATTAGACAATGATGAAAACGAGACTTTTCACTATTGAAGTTTTGCAAGAAATAAACAGAAACCCAGAATTATTTCTAGAAAATGAAGATATTACTGTTACGGCCGACCTTTAGAATTAAAACTGTTTTCCTAAAGGATGTACAAAATTATTTGTAACTGAAAAAACAAATGATTATAAGAAATAATAAAGCTTTTGCTTATTTACAAAATATTTAAATGAACTCCATATGATCGATAACTGAGGTAAAATAAGCGTTATTAAAACACTTACTCACAGATGGTTTTACAACCGTTGGTTAACTCAGGTGTCGCACAAGGGTCTGTATTAGGACCACTTCTTATTAATATTTTCAGTACGAATATATCAAGACTTCGGTACGCTCAAACTTGTGTATGCTGATGACATTCAACTAGCGTTAGAACAGGACCGTTCTTGTAATGGGCCTTTTCACTACTTCTGAAATCTCAAAACAAATATGTTTATTTGAAAGCTAACTGATAGGTATTCACCTTGTGCAACTCTGTTTGAAATATAAGTCTCCCATTGTTTAATAAAAAAATAAACATTTATTATGGCAATTTGAACACTCATTTGACCTTGAAGCTGAGTGACGTCACACAAACCGGAATCATGTTGGTAGCATTTGCCAGAACGTCTAATACTACTAACGTCACACTACATCTGACACATTTTACATTGTTTACGGTTAGTTTTGTGGTTATGTTCTGTGTGTTCATTTACGAATCGTGTTTTGCTTTGTTTCTGCACATTATTGGAAGAAAATGGAGCCAGGATTTTCTAAAGGAAATCCAGAAAATCTGCCGAAAGTTGACTTTATTATGGTGGACGAGTTTTACATGTCAAATTTGGATTATTTATCAGCAGAAGTCAGGAATATTAAAACAAAACGGTAAGTCATTAGTAATCTTATTTTCGTGTAATTTATTTATAAATATAATGGAACTACCAATATTTTAACATGCAATTGTTGTTACAATATTTTTTTCAGTTTTCTGATTCTTCTTTTAACTGTAAAATTTCAATAATTTAGTATCAATTTCTAAATACAACTACTTTTCTTACATCAAAATGATCTTAACAACAGTAAATGTTTCTGGTTTTCGTCAACTGCTTCTCAACTTTGGCTATTTTAAACCATGCTTTTCGTCTATTTTCATCTGGTGGAACGTAAATGAAAATTTTGATTGGACAATTCATGTTGTTATTTGTACATGTTGGTACATAGCACTTTTTATACATGTTCCACACACAACAATCCAAACTAAAAAGAAACGACTGTCAAAGTCAATTTCGACGTCAACTGTCAAAAAGCAGAGAACCAACTTTGCAATTATGGAGTGTAGAGAAGGAGGAACGTCTTTTATGGACGGTACGTTCAAAATGTGGTCTGAATTCTGTAAGGTTTGAGATGTGGCGCTGATCGTATTATGGGATTGAGTCTGAAGTTAAACATTTACTATATCTCTGAAACTAGCTTCAGATTCTATAAACTAACGAAAACATAATATTATGTAGGTGTTGAAAAGAATTATACAGCAAAAAAAAAATAATAAAAATAGTAAAAACAAAATCACGTAGAATACCTACCTCCTGTAAATCAGCGCCACCTATTCTTCCATCGAAAATCCGATCACATTTTTTTTAACACGGAGACGTTTCTCCTTCTCTACACTCCATATTTGCAATACACCGATGTGTCATGTTCAAGGTCGTAGTCCCTTTGACGTCACTAAGGTGGGTTGCGTGACGTCACGTAAAAGCGCGCGCTTTATTTCTGCACTTTAGTTTTTTTTTTTTCAATAGAAATCGTGCTTAAAAAATTTTTTAAAAAGTACGGCAAGTTTTTTTTATAAAACACTATCACATAAAGCAATAAAAAAAAACTGTGAAAAGGCCCATTCGACACCGCCAGATGATCTATTAATGAGCAAATAAAAAGTATTATAAATGCCTTATTATACTACTTACTTAGATAACTTGAATGTTAACATATTCATAATTTCATGAAAAAAATTATAATTTCACTTCCAAAATTATTCTTATTCTTAATTTTATTCTAACCAACTCACAAAACGTAAGAAAGAAAACAATAAGGATAAGAATACATTAAATTACAATGAAGAGGTAATATGTAGTTTCTGTAGGTTCTATAAGCATTTTCATGTTAAAAATAATCAATTATAAATAATATTATTGAACTAGAAAATACCTAAGCGCACTTATATACAAAAAAACATAACAAACACCTTTAGACATGTTGAAAACAGAGTTTGTATTTCTCCTCACAAAATTTCATCCTTCTAATTTATAGCGGCCTATATTATCAAAAACTTGGCCAATTCAATATCACAGATTGCCAGTGGCGACAATTGAATGTAAATTAAAAGAGAATATGCTGTATTAAGATTAGGTTAGGTTATATTGATACTTGATATTCAAACATTCTAGAAAGTAGCAGCTGTAGCTGGTGAAATTTAGGCTGTCATATCTTACTATTGGAGCATGGAACCCAATAGATACTTTAAGGTGTAACTGTCAAGATTAAATGAAGAAGTTTTGCAGAAAAAAACTTGCTATTGAAATTTAAGAAAAGAAGTTGGAAAAATTGTGAGCCCCCCAGGTTATTTTTTACACAATTTGTAAAATATTTGCGAAACTTTTTTTTCAGAATTAGTTGGAAAATGTAACGACAGATTTCAAATTTCTACAAAAAAATATTGGTTTTCTATAAAGTTACACCGTTTTGAAATTTTATTTTAGATTCATTTTTCACCATGCAAATTTGCGGCTAAATCTAAGTAAAAAATTGTAACTTCTTACTTGCTATTTTTAGTACTTGTAGTATATCATATTATTTTAAATATATGAAGGAAATTTGCTTTTTAATGTTTCAAAAATATTTTATTAGAAACTCTACACGTGTTTCGGCTTTTTAGGCCTTTGTCAAGAGTACAGGGAATACTGAATAGTAAAATTTGTGTCCATTGCTTATATAACTACATCTGGTACCTACTATAAAACTATTGTAAAGTATGTTTTTATAAGTGGAATGTTACTTTATTTTTCAAATCTAAATTATTTTATTTAAAATATGGTGGCCTGTAAAAATTTGTTGTTAATTCGTTAAGTTTTTATTATTTTTAACAGCTTTACTTATTTCTAATTGTTCTAATAGATCAAGTTTCTTTCCTTTCTTTTCCGAATGGAGTAATTTGACATTATTTAAATCGATAAAATGATTGTTTTCTATACAATGTGTTGACATGCCCGTACTATATACATTGTTTACAATAGATTTCCTGTGTTCATCGATTCGCTTTTTTTACATTTCGTCCAGTTTGTCCAATGTATATAGCATCACAGTCACTACATTTTAACTCATATACTCCTGTTTTTTGTAGTTTTTCAGTTTTATCCTTATTATTAATTAACATTTTACCTAAATTATTTTTATTTACTGAAATTGTTCTACATCCTAGTTTATTCAGTTTATTACTAACTCTATTGCTGATCTTAGGCCTATAATTAATGCATTTATATCTCTTATTGCATTCCTGAGAAGAAGCGGCATAAAACTCTTTACGTAATGTTTTCTTTTGTTTGTTTTTTAATAGTTTATCTATTAGGTTTTTCTTTATAGCCATTGTTTTTCGCAATTTGTTTGATTACGTTAACTTCTTTTTTGAAATTCTCTTCGCTTAGTGGAAATGTTACTAGACGATGTATGTAGCTGTGGAATGGTGCCATTTTTATTTGCAATGATTGTTTAGATTTACTATGAATTATTGTATCTGTACAAGTAGGTTTACGATAAATGTCAAACTCTAATCTATTATTGATATTTTTTATATTAATGTCTAAAAAGTTTAAACCCTCGTCATTTTCTATTTCTAATGTGAATTGAATTTTCTGATACTTTACAATAGTTTTATAGTAGGTACCAGATGTAGTTATATAAGCAATGGACACAAATTTTACTATTCAGTATTCCCTGTACTCTTGACAAAGGCCTAAAAAAGCCGAAACACGTGTAGAGTTTCTAATAAAATATTTTTGAAACATTAAAAAGCAAATTTCCTTCATATATTTAAAATATTTAATAATGTTTCACAAGGAGCCAACCGCAGAATCAGTTCAGTGTATATCATATTATTATTTATGTTCACTGGGGGTATCATAAATCAATTTTGTTGACACATTTTCTGTTTGGAAAATTATTGTACTTGTACTGTATATTTTTCAATAAAAATTTTGTATTGTGTTGTATTGTATATTTCTAGTTTGATAACTTGCAACTATTGATAAATCGACACATACGTTTCACAACATTAATTCTCTGTCTTGTAATCCAACCAAAGCTTAACTTTAAATTTTATTTGATTGCTGTGAGAATTTGAATAATTTTAACTACCTACTTTTAATTTGTTATTCTTTATAGTTGACAGTCCCATAACTTGTGTTCTAAATGGCAAACTAATAAATAAACCGTGTTTGTGTTGTGTGAGCGTTTAAATTCTTTCAATACCTACTGCTTTAAATGTTAAACTCTCGAAAATGGTTGAAAATAGAAAAAACGCCAAATGAAATAAAGTCTTAGAAGCAAGAGTTCTATCCATCGGCAAAAAAAGGAATGTTTCTGCAAAAAAAAATTCACCGCAGCGCCACCAGCTGGTATGAATATGTAACTAAAATATTTTAATCCAAAGTTTTAGTGACATTCACTAAAATTAAGAAACCGTTTTCAGAATATAATTAATTTTAGCCGTTTTCAAGAAAAACGCATTTTCCATGATGAATCAATTATCCTGTACATATCTACCCAATTTTGCCCCTAGAAGAAACTTTCGAAAAAATCCCTCCTTAGTTGGCAATTTGGTATCGAAATTAGCTCTAGTTAAGGTTTGGGCTCTGTGGTAATGAGTCAGGAGGACACTTAATTTTATATAAATACCGATTACCTAGTATTTATGATAGAAGGGTCGGTACAACAGATTTTTTTTAAATCATTCTGCAGTTTGTAATAAGAAGTTACTTCGCATATATACCAACAATACAGAAACAAACTTTTTGTCGTTTTCAAAACGCGTTCAAATATGGGATTGAGATTTGAGGAAACTAAACAAATATAGACAGCACATTTTTAAATCAAAGGCATGACATCCGTACCCTAGGTGTCCTAGGCAGGTACAACTCATGTCGAAATTCCTTTAAATTATTACATATCTTCACTATAACTAACCTGTACATATATCGACTAGGAAATATAGTAACACCCTCACAAATCCACACACATAATACAAGAAATAAAGATACATATCTACCTCCATTTTATAATTATATTAGCCGAAGGGGTCCTCTATACATGGGAGTGCAATTCTTTAATCATTTACCACAGCATATTCAAACAACTACAAATCTGAACATCACGAAATTTTTTTGAAACTACTTTGTAATTTTAAAATTTGAATCTTGAAATTTAATTTACTTTTGACAAATCTACAAACACATATAATAATATAATGATAATATATGCATTACATTACACATTACAATGTGGTAGTTTAGCAAAAGTAAGTTAAGTTTAGTTTCTGCACGATTTCTCTACTGCTTCACGAGGAGCATTTTCCATGTATGTAAATATTTCCTCATTATTATTATTTTAACCATTACCATATAAAAATGATAGGTATGTAACAGTGATAATTATTGTGTACATGTGTTTGAGAATATATTTTATTTTATTGTATTCTTTGTCAGCCATTTATAAAAATGGTGGTTGGAAACACTAAAAATTTTAAAGTTGTGAATTTATTTAGAACACATTTTTGTACGTTGATTTCAAAAATGTGAAAATTTCTGATTATTTAACACTAAAGATTAACAAACATGAAAAATTTCCATACAAGAATATTTAGATTTGGTAATTTTATGTTGAGTAATGCCTTGCGTGCAATTTTTAATACGGTTTATTCGATCGGGGATATGACGATAATTTTTAAAAAGGACATTTACCAGTTTTTTGGGACTGACTGTTATTACTTATTTAAATAAGACACATCTAAAAACGAATATAACTTCTTTGTGAACCTTCCCCTTTTAAATAACTGTTTAATATTTTTGCGTATTTGACTAGAATTCGTTCTATCGTAACTGCAAATTCGAATCCCATCACCGGCACCGAATTAAGGGTTATCTCCTTTCTGTAATGTTTATTATTAATTATTATTATTTATTATTCACCCTCTCTTTCCAAATATCTTGTGCCGTACGCCAATGACAGCAATTACCCGACTAAAACGATGCGCTGGCGCTGTCTAATTTACACCCTAAGGAAAAGGTCGGTAGGGATGGTCTAGTTCTTTGACCCAATTTTTGTAGCTTTGACCGTGCAGATGAGTCTACTTAAGCTTCAAGTGTGTCATGTGTACGTTTTGCGTAACCGGAATTTCATTGACCATTTCATTAATAAACGACAAAATTTTAGATTCAAATTTATTATTTGCCATAGAAATCCAACAGCAGCTCGCGATTTTCTGATACAAAATGGGTGATTTCTATTATTTTAATTCATTTATATTATATAGTTTTTTTAATATTTCAGGAAAACGACAAAACATTTTATTAAATAAGCGTTTAACCGTATTTTTAAGTTGTAAATATTCGATTTTTGTTCAATTCATGTTTTATTTTTGTATTAAATGATGTAATTACCCTGGCATGAATCATTTCACTATATTTTTTATTCTTTAATTAATAAATCGTGTTTTTATTACCGTATATTTTAATTCAATCATAAACATTTATTTGAGTCACCAAATCAACATTTTCTTTGTTGTGCAAAGTTCATTCAAGTTTAGGAGATTCCCTTTTAGGGGAATAATTAAAAAACATGTATAGAAAACAGAATATTGTAAAAAATACTCATGTATCGGAGTGCCTAGGCCCCTTTTACTCCCGTCACCACTACGTCAATGTCCGGCACTTCAATTACATCACAACCGACACACTAATAAAAGCTATGCACCAGCTTATAGAAATCGATGAAGCTGATTGCTACTTCCTACCTGGTGAACGTCGAATCTGCATTTCCTGGGGAGCTGGGAGTCGAGCTTGTGGCCTCCATATCTCCCTGAAAGCCTGCAGAAAACGCATTCTCACCCCGAATCCATCGTAACTCGCGATCTCACTGAAAACTGGCCCCTCGCGCTATTATTAAGGGTTGCACCGGCCTCGCGAACATTTTAGGGGCTGTTCGAGTCTATTCAATATTCGTGCCGAACTGCCGTGGGATTCTCTGCGCATGCTGGACGGAGCATTTGTTCCTATTATTTGTCTGGCTCGAGTTCCTCTGTCGGTTGGCCTTTATTTTATGCACTTTTCTTCTTTGCAGTGTGTTTTTGTTTATGCGATGGTGAAGACGATGATGAAATTCGGCATTCAACGCGCTTTTGTCAGGCGTGGGAAAGTAGTGCTTTCTTGTCCAAACACAATTTGACTATTGATTGTTTTATTTAAGCAAATGAATTAATTAATAATGAAAATAATGTGTTAGAATAATATATGACACAAACATTTTTGTTAAGGCATCAATTTTGAGATTTAAAACTTAAATCACCTTTCAACTTTTTTGTAGTAACCAAAAACCGAAACAAAATGTCATTTTAAATAAAGTACAGGTTTGATAATCATTTTACGGTAAAAACTGGGATTTACGTGTTTTTAATTTTAATAAACTAATGTTCAGGTAAAATTAATATACAGTGCACTCGTAAAATATGGAATATATTCAATAAAAGTGTTAAAAAGTTTTTGGAAAATCGCTTGAGACTATTAGTAATTAATTGAAAATACACTTTTTGAACCTATTTTGATAATTTGTATATTAAAAGTAAATTATAACGCCTTAGACATTTTTTCAGATAAAATCCAATCTTTTTTCCTCATTTTTCAATGGAGCTGAAAATTAGATCACAAATGTTTCCGTATATTACGCACAAAAAAAGTTTTAAAAAACGCTTATATTTTACAAATTCAATAAATTTCGAATAAGCAATGCTCGATTACCGAATATGTTATTCAGTTTTGTTCAAATTGCACCTAATAAGAAATTTACAACTGTATTTATACTTTAATGAGATAATGTGTGACAAGACAATATTTGTAAGCATATACACTACAAAGTACAAACCTAAAACTGTGCGTAATTAAATTAAATGTTCAAAATATTACCCATTGACAATCTGGCAACTTTTAAACGGTTCGGACCTACCTAATAATAACACTTGCTATCAGCAAAATAATGCCTCACCCCATTGCAGTTGCTGTACGAAGATTTTTAAATGCGATGTTCCCGAATAGATGGATTGGCAACTATTGAGTGGCCAACGAGATCACCATATCTGACATCCCTTGATTTTTTTGTAGGGTTGTGTAAGGAATTAATTTACCAGAACAAATTGAGATACTGAGGAACTGAAACAGCGAATTCAGTTTGAAATTAGCCTATTTACACCAGACTTTGTTCATAACGTGCACGAGAATTTCTTCATCGTTTAGAATACCAGATTTTCAGTGGACAATATTTTGAGCATTTAATTTAATTATGCGCAGTTTAAGGTTTGTACTGTGTATCGTTAATGCTAACATTTAGTTTTCTAACCAATTATCAATGTCCTAGACAATATCGTCTCGTTAAAAAAAAAAAATAATACAATTGAATCATTCTATGCAGAAAGGGTAAACGTCCATTTTGGTTAAAAATTACTTGTTTGCAAAAATAGTTGCCTTATTGGGACACGCGTCCCGTAACCTGCTTCGGTGTAATCGTGAACGAACTATGCAGAAACAGCATGCGTTCGGGACACACCCAAGTAACAACTCTAAGATACTTTTGATTTATTTAGGTTTTAAAAGTGCTTTAACATGTTCAATAAAATGATAGTGGTTTTAAAATTACCTTAAGATAAACTAAAAGTTCTTAAAGACCACTGATTCTTATGCAAAGGATTTAATGCACTCTTTAAATTAAAATAAAAAAACTGTTCGCTCCTAATGCCCTATTGATCTTATACTAGTTTTATAATACTCTTGACATCGGCTATTTTAAAACTAATTTGCCTTTTTAAAGAATTAAATAGCAAATTGGTTTTAAAACAATCCATTTTGGAACAAATGGTTTTAATGTAGTTTTATGGAGTATCCTTCATGTAGTCATTAAAACCCATTAAGAAAACTATTTTATCTTAAGCCTATATGCTCAATGAAATTCCACATTAAATCCTAAAACATAGTTTTTACTTTTTAAAGAGTAAATTAAGAATATTTTAAAGTTCAAAGGTTTTAATTTAGTCAATTTGATTAAAAGAAATGCCTGTTGGATTTTTTGATGACTTTATTAAAACTAATTCTACCCCCTCCATAATCGGAGAAAACACGCCATCTGCTCAATAAACTGATTGCTGATTTAGTGAACCAGTGCAGTCCGTGTACCTACTTTATGCATGAATGAAAACTAGAAGACATATTTAAAATGGAAAATATTAGTGACAAGTATTTTAAATTAAAACGAAGTCACTAAATCCAACAATCACAAAACCGGCACAATTTTAAGGTTAGGATTTCATACGCGCGCCAGATCCCTTTAAATCAATAAAGCCACGAGTTTGAACATATTAAAGCAACTCAGTTTTAAAAGGAAGAGTAAATAAATGTCTGGGAGAGTAATTGTACTTAAAGTGGTAAATAAAACGCTATTTTAAGTCTAGTAAGATTTAAAATGTTCTATTAACTTGCAATCAGTTTTTATCTAGACTACGCCATTTTTTATATAAGATACAGACCCGCCATGATGAATATTTTCAATAGCCAAAGAAAAAAATATTATTGAAATATATGTGCTTTACATCCTCTTACATAACTGAAGGACGGTGTGTCCAAACATGTAATTTAATAAAAAAAATGCATTTGGATGTTTAGATGCAAAATAAAAATTGACGATATTTTTAAAAAAATTTTTAGATAATAAAAAAAAACATTATATTGGTGGCGCTCGAGTTATGTAGAAGTATTTTATGATATTTTGTCAGAAAAGTGCCATCCGTTGGTAATTTTTACCAGAATAGTTTGCATTTGAATATTATTTTTGATCAGCTTTATATGCATTACGTTTAAAATATTACCACTCTGCCCCATTAGAGACTTGCCGTTGTTTTAACTATTTCACGGATAAAGTTGTCCGACTTTAAAACAAAATAAAACCCTTTTAGGATTAATTATAATGATTCTCAAGGCAATTTAGTCTGCTGCAATTTTATTTTAAATGCAAAACGTTTTAATACATAAATTTAAGGTTGCCTTGAAGAACTCTTTAAGAATATGAAATTAAAACTAAATAGTTTTTAATATAGTTTTAAAATTTAGTCTTTAAGACCCTTTTAGGATGGGCCCTTTTTGGCTAGAAGCTGCTTTATGGTGATCCTAAGCTTGTCTTGAAGATCATTTGGTTTTATTCGAAGTTCTATTGTATAATTTTAAAGCGACCTTGGAGATCTTAATAAGAGCATTAGTGTTACCTGGGACATGCCCTTTCTGCATAATAAGCAATTCACTTGTATCACAGGTTTATTTGTATTTTTATTGTTTTAAAGTAGTGTATATGGTGCAATCTTGAAAATGGAAAAAAACTGTAAGGAAGGGGGAAAAAGACTACGAAATACAGATAAATACAAATGAATAGTTACAAAAAAGTAAGTAAGATACCGTTGTAAAAAGAATTTAATGGGCTTTAAAACGATATACTACTTGACCACCTTGCTTTTTGAAATTTTAAGGGTAGGTCCTAATACCGCTTAAGGGTTGAAGTTACGTGATCGATAATACCCAATAACAGTGTCCCCTTTAATAATAAAATTGACGAGTCCGAGTATTTTTCGAAAAATGATCACACAAGCAGAAAACACGCCTGTTTTATTTTGTGGGCCACCCTATATATTTTAATACAGTAGTTACAAGAAGCAAAAACAACAATACCTAATACCTATTAAGGTACCTATCAAAAATCAGTAAGAGATGACATTCTCTTACTGATTTTTTGGTAGGTACTTATTACGTATTTCTTCACACCTCAATTTTTACAATTTTTTAATCTACTTGAAAAAAAAGTTAGTTTAATTTGAGATGAAACTTTCTATTGTGTGCCGACCTAAGAGATTAATCATGAGCCGGCTCTGGAAATTAAAAAGATGTTGCTTGTTTCCTAGTGGACCATGTCAAGATTACTTAATCAAAGAAAAGTCGGATTTCTTGAAACGCCACTTCATACTCCATTTGAATAAAGTTTTAACTTCTTTGGCATTATTTATTCGTTTTTTATTCACCATATTTTGGACTCTTTTGAATTTTTGAGAAAATTGAGAAAAACCTGTTAATAACTCAGGAACTGCTAGTTCTAGTCCAATTTCAATAGAAATCGCCCTCTAAGGTATATGCGTGCAAAGTTTGGTAACAAAATTTTAAACCTAAAGAAAGTTAGATTGTTTCCTAGTTGGCAACAAGACAGCGGACAGACGACAGAATTTCAAAAATATTAGCAACAAATACTGTTGATTGTTTGAAGAAATCCATATTCTTATAATTTATATAAATCCCGTTTCATTGTCACTGGCGAATTCGCCAATATTGAGAAACTACTCTTCAATTTATTTGCCCAATATTGTAATATCTATAATTGTAAGTAATAAACACCACAGAAATTAGATAAATTATAGACAGATACTTTGATGGGTCGTCAATATGGTAAATAGCTGTTTCTCCCCAAAATTTAAATCACAATCTTATGAACTAAAATTTTAAAAATATATTTCATAAACAAAATTACATAATGTGAAAAGGAATATGTCTTTACAAAAGTTGTCCTAGGTAATGTAGACTCCATTCAAATAAAATTTATTTATTCACGACAACCAAAAAGGAAACGATTCCTTATTTTAATGCGAAATTACAGGCAAAACTAATATCATTTTTTATAAGTTTGAAATACGAATTTAGTGTTTATTATTTTGCTTCGTTTTACTTTTTGAAAATACACATTAGTTTTGCCTGCACTTATGTCCACTAATTCTGCAATGCGGTAAATACCGAACGCCGTAGCTTTTAATACTTCACAATGTATAATATATGGCTTTGTAAACAATAGTATATTTATTATTCATATTTACGACACGAGCCGCGATAAGTGTTGTAAATCGCCAGTTACAACATCAGTTAAATTAGAAAAAAGTTACGTGATATTCTTGCTAAGGACCTTGGAGTCAACAGAACTTAATTATCTGATTTAATATTTCAGATATTTAGATGTAGTTCGGACTCCACAATAAACTGTAGGACCTCGTCTCTCTTTATCCAACACAAAACCCTAGGATTTTTCGAGAGTTACTTCGGTGACTTGAGAGGCTGTTAAGAAAACATTTTAAGAAACTTTCTTTTATCCGGAAAAAAATGAAAAAATTCGTATTTTGTTTTTCTTCCATATGGTGCTTATTTGAGTCTTTATTCTGTAAAAACATTCTTGGAGTAACTGTTTACGTTTTATATGATTTTTGCAAAATAAAATTATTACAACGTTTCGTTCACTCAGAATCATTATAAACTTTTTTTTTTTTATGGCAGCCATACCAAATTTTCATTTTAGAAAATATCTTTTTTTTTCTGGTCACAATCCTGTACTAAAATTTAATTTAAGCCCGGAAGTATTCAAATAAACATGAGAGAAAAACAACATGAGAAGTTTTCAGTTTTTCAAGACATCTGAAAAAAATAAAACCAGATAATTAAGTTCTGTTGTTTTTAGGGTCTTAGTAAGAAAATCGCGCAACTTTTCCCTAATTTAACCGATGTTGCCATTAGCAAGATAAGCGAAATCTCTTTGTTGGGAAAGTTAAAGCCGAACACTCTGTATAGGTGTTATGACGCAAAACGTTATTTGTGTTCATGCTGGCATGCAGCCCGCATAAACAAACAAAATTTCCCTTATACTGATTTCCTATTGTATCACTTTCTCAGCCTACATTAATGTTTGTTTTCAATCATTTTTCTTTCTTTTTTTATTAAACACAAACGGCTTTAAGTCATACATTTTTAGTTCCCACCCTCGTCACGTGTATTAGACCATATTTTGCAATCATTTGTAGTTTTTCTCTTCTGCCTTGGTTTTCAATGACCCATCAGCCAGTGCGCGGATCCAGAGCGGGGGCAATGGGTGCAATTGCCCCCCCCCCGGACCGTTAACAAAAATCTCATATTGAAGATGGTAATGACACTACTTTTCGAAAATTCACATAGATCTTGTTTGGTAATTTGATTGTATATTAAAGAACGTCCGATTTTTGATTTTTCTTCATACACACCCATTTTTACCTGCCAAACACGAATTTCAAGTAATAAAATTCCCGCTTGGTTATACTTTCGAGATATTGGGGCGCAAATTTCCCTAGGCTCAGCTGATAATCTGCCAAAGAGTTTGATGTATTGTATTATATTGTTACGCCACTGGACTGTGTAGACTGGTTATATGAGACTAGAGTTGCACGAGAACGGCCGGCAATATTCTGGAATGTTCTAGACCGTGTGAATGAATGTATAAATAAGCCGTACGGTGGGTCGAGATTCAGTGATAAGTTGAAATTGAACGAGTAAAGAAGAAATAAGAAAGAGACTAATGTGTTTAATTGTGATTATAATTAAGACATTAATCTATTGTTGTTAATTATTAATTAGTCAATAAAGTAGTGTGTATTACCTGGACTTTCAATCAACGAATCTACGAGTATAGGTGTTTGTGGGGATAGCAAACACGTGACAATTTGGTGTTGGAAGAGACATTTCTGGAATATTCGAAAAGGTTTTACAGTATTCCACTCAGAAATTAGTGGTAACACGGAGAATTAAGCTACTGGACAGTGTTTGGAGGACTGTTTCTGGACTGAATAGTAACTTTAAAGTGGATTTTCGAAAAGTTTCTAGAACATTCAATTTAGAAATAGCTGCAAATACGCGAGTGCCGCTAGTAATAACGTGTTGTAGACTGAGAAAAGGACTTTCTAATGCTGTTTCGAGATTTTTCTGGAACATTCCATTATTAAAATTGACGTGATAGATACATTTTATGAACATTATAACGTAGTCAACTTTATTTTGAACTGATCTACGTGTCGTGTGTTAATGCCAATAACAAGAAGTATGGCGGAGAAACAAACACAGGACTTGCTAACAGCGTTGTCAGAACGGATGAACGATCAAGAAAGGATATGAAAAGAAGACCAAGAAGAACAAGAGAGAATACGACAGGAAGAGAAAGACGAACAAAGGAAAACTATGGAAGATCAAGAAACGACAGGAAGAGGAAGATCAACAAAGGGAAATTATGGAAGATCAAGAAAGAAAAAGACAGGAAGAAAAATATGACTTAAGAAAAATGATGGAAGACCTGGAAATAAGATGCCAGGATGAAAAAGAGGACTTGAGAAAAATGATGGAAATAAGATGACAGGAGGAAAACGAAGATATAAAGAGAAGCCTAGAAGAACAGCAAGCAGCCATTTTCTCACTCACTGAAAAATTTAAAGGATATGTTATAGAAAAAGTTTGTGAAGTCGAAGGACAAGTTAGTGAAATTAATGGAGAGGTCAGTGAAGTTAAGGGAAAAGTCAGTATATCTGAAGGAGAAGTACCCCGGCTCAAAAAACAATTGAGAGAGAAGGGTGGCCAGTTGGTACTATCGTCTGGCACTAGGTTACAACCACCTGACGGTCAAGATTCATGGTCAACTTATAAGAAACAGTTTGAGGCAGCTGCACGTTCAAATAACTGGAACGATGAGGAAAAAGCAACAGCATTGGTATTAGCACTAAAGCCAAGCATTAGACCTGCTCCAAATAATTCCTGCAGCACAGCAACAAAACTTTATCGTTCTGGAGGCAGCGTTAGAACTAAGATATGGCGACCAAGATCTCGCCCAAGTATATCAGGCTCAGCTCAAATCTCGCAGACAACGAGGTGGAGAAAGTATCCAGAAGTTCGAGGTTGCTGTAGGAGATTAGCCCATCTAGCCTATCCTGATGCACCAATGGAGTTTCAGCAACAGTTGACAGTTGGAGCGTTTATTGATGGAGTAAGGGACCAGGAGGTTAGACGAATCCTTGAATTTGCCAGGCATAAGTGAAGTAGTGAGGCCCTAGTACATGCACTTGAGATTGAGGTTGCATATTAGGATACCACACAATTAGACCAAAGAGTGCGAGCTATGGCTGTGGAAGATACTCCGGCAGATAAAACCATGCAAGTTGTATTAACCGAGTTACAAAAGTTGATTACACAACTATTGACAAAGATAAATTCCCATATTAAGAGGAACTGTCATGAGCTCAACATTCAAGATGTAATGCCGAAGTACAAAAGACCATGCAACTACTGATAAACTCGAATCTCCAGCCGAGACAAAACCAACAGCAAAGTAGTGGAGGAGGCAAGCGCTGTTATAAGTGTGGCAGAGTGGGCCATATTCAGAGTAACTGTCGTCAGCGCAGCCCTGAGAGGGTAAATGTCGCAGTAATGAAGAAGCTCCAGGAAAACTGACGAGCTGGTACTTCGGGGAATATGGCAAATGGCCTTTCCAAAAGACCGTGTCAGAAATACTGCAAGCCTTGCCACCGTGAGAAAAACAGCAAAATATACAAATAATGAATACCGTTAAGACTCATGTTCCGGATTATTGGACAAAAGAGTCGTTAAGGGAAGCGCAGTTAAACGATAAGGAAACTGGTCCTATTCTGAAATGGAAGGAAAGAGGAACCCGACCCGATTGGAAGGACATTTCAAATAAATCAGTGGGGCTGAAGGCTTTATGGGCACAATGGGACTTCCTTAGAGTAGAGGATGGACTGCTGAAGCGAGCGTGGGAAAATCCAGATGGGATGAAAGTAACTTTGAAATTGGTAATCCCTAGGTGTCACGTAGCAAATGTACTTCAGCAAGTGCATAATGGAACGTCTGGCGGACATTTTGGCATCAACAAAACCCTGACAAAAGTAAGAAAACGTTTCTACTGGGTAAACAGTCATCAAGATGTGGAGGCTTGGTGCCGCCAATGTGAAGTTTGCGCAGAATGGGACCACAAATAAGAAATAAGCAATGTAACGCCAGGGGTCCTTTTGAGCAAATTGCAATAACAAGTGACCGTATGAAGGCTCGTTATGATCTTAAGGCTAATTCAGGAGGGAACCAGGAGAGTTGGTTTTGCTATATAACCCAGAACGAAAGGAAGGCAGGTCCCCGAAGCTTCACCACCCTTGAAAAGGACCATACACTGTCACCAGAATAAACGACGTCGTATAGCGACTTCAGCAAAGTCCAAAATCAAAGATGCATATAGAGAGACTAGCACTTGGCTAGAACAAATCATTGTTCCCTGCATACTTATGCAGGGAACAATGATTTGCCTGATCGGGACGTTCATTATTAATTAGTCAATAAAGTAGTGTGTGTTACCTAGACTTTCAATCAACGAGTAAAGGTGTTTGTGGGGATAGCAAACACGTGACAATATTTTGGTGCATATTTCAACGATATAGCGGGCGAATATTATATTATTAATGTGAATATACTCGAGTGCTTAAAAGTATGGATATTAACCAATAAACTCAAAAATTTAGTGAACAAATACTGCACTATATTCTTATAGCAGAACAAGTATAGTAACGATGTGCATCTCATCTAGCTGAAGGCTTATTTATAAAATCAAAGATTATTAAGATATCCATACGCATGGATACATGTTAAGATCAAGCATTTTCATTACCAAATGTTCGACAATTAGAGTATAGGCAGTGAGAAAATGTGATATTATTGTATTTTTAATCCTCAATATCTCGAAAAGTATGGCCGAGCGGGAAGTTTTGACGCGAAATTAGGGTCCAGCAGGCAAAAATGGGTGTTGAGGAGGTGAGAGAATTTAAAAAATCGGACATTCCCTAATATACAGTTTATTTGAAACTTATTTGCAGATAAAAAAAACGTCGGCTTCTTTGATCACTTTATCGTCGTCAAGGAAGCCGACGGTTTTTATGTTGCAAATAAGTTTGAAATAAACTATACAACATTACCATACTTTAGTACTGCTTCGATTCATAGAAATTACCACAAGAAAAGTTCTCAAAATGCGTGTATATTTTCTATTACACACCATTTCTGACGTTTCTTATATTAGATATTTTTCAATATTTGTGTCAAGTGTGGAAAATGACGGAAACTATCAATTTATGATGAATTTACACGGTGCCAGTAACTCGGTCGAGTAATTAACACCGAGTACTAACATCCAGTACTCGGTTTTAGTTACTCGAGCGAGTTACTGGCACCGTGTAAATTCACCTTTGTCTAGTTAAATTACCCACTGGAAACAATTTGACATTTGGCAAGTTTTACATAGTTGCCCATATACTTGGACAAATCTTTTATCTGTTCTGTGTGGACAGATAGACTGCTCGGTCTCATGGCCACAAAACAGAAAAAAGAGTTGAGGCAGTCATTGAAGGACAGAGATATGTTCTATTTTCTTTTTTTTAATTTATATTTTTCGTAACGAAGGATCTTTAAAGTTTTTTTATTTTAATACCGGAGACTTGGTGTAAGTAAAGATGGCCTTGAGTTTTTTAGGGTTTATTTTTGCTTTTATACATTATATCATAATGTAATAGATACGTGAATTTCGTAGAAAAGTAAAAATGTTTCCACTGATATATCTGGACTAATTCAAGAGTCGGAAAAATTAGACCTAACCTCAAATATATAAATATACATATATAGGGTGTTTACGATCTTGGGAATTATTTTTTGAAGATAGATACATCTTGATATAATAAATCGTAGAGTGCATAAAAAACTTTAAAAATTAGAAAATAATAACTAACCTTTCTTAACGAAAAAGTTTTGTCGAGATCTGCTGAAGGCGAGATGAAATGGAATATCTTTTATCATCTAACCCTGCTATAAGTTTCGCACAAGGGTTGGATTGAATTCAATACGTCAGCGTTACTCAAACAATTTTGTGTATTATTTAAAATATACGTAAAATATGCGTATCGAGGATAGAACTCCCATTTCATTGGGATTGTAGGATTGTTACTATATGTATTGTATGGAATTAGACATTTTAGAACAAATTAATATTTTGAAATTTTGGTGACATGTTTAGAATGTAGGTAAAAATTGAAACCTAAAAAGTTCCCACTCCTAAAGTCTAGAGAAAATGTTACCCATAACATTAAATTAATTGAAAAAAGATAGAGGCTGCTGAAGTAATGGGATGTATAACTCAGAATCTTTTAGATCTATCAAAAATATGATAATTTTTGTAGAAAATTTGATGGGCAATTTCTTTGTACACTTTTTCGTATATATTCACTGTTTTGCTAGAAAATTCCAAAAGCCGCAAAAAATACACCTAATTTAGGGGGGGGGGGGCTTTTTAGGGGTGAGCTTTTCTAATTTTCAAATTTTACTTTCGTTATCATCAAAATTTTAAATCATAAATTTTTATTAATGTTAATGGCTTTTAATATCATATAAATTATATCATCAACTTGTTAATTGCATATATTGTTACATTTATCATATATATCCAATAATGTTTTTAGTTTAATCGTCAAGAAATTGATACATTTCCTTGAATGTGATTAAAAATTGCACATTTTGGCAACGTTGCTCAAATTTATGGGCGCTATTTATGAGATTTACTGCAATACGCATTCTACTTTTCTACGTTGAAGTGCCTCAAATTAGTCTACTTTTCTAGATACATATGTCTGAAGGACTTTTCCAAAGGATTGTCTTACCCCACATCTCTACAATGTAGTGTAAATAAAAAGTCCTCGTCGATCGATTTTCTTTTGTTTTTGAAGTTCATTTCAATTTTATTAACAAGGATAAATGTTCACATTTATTTTTTGGCATTCATCTTTTATTTTGTTGGCCACTAAAAAATTTCGTAAAACGTATATTATTTTTGCCCTCCTGAAAATTTTTCTAACGGCGCCCATGCTACCTTATTTTCTTATATTTTTTAAATAATTTATAGGACAGCGACTTAATACTGACGTAGTTTTCCATGAAACACCAAAACATCATATACTGCAGTCGATGAGTGCGAAACGCTCGTCGAGTGCAGTATATGGGGTTTTGGTGTTGCGTGGAAAACTACATCAGTTTTATCTTCACATTAAAGGCTTAATACTCACAGATGGTATGAAGAAACATTGTAGGATGCCACAATGACTTTATTAAATTAAAAATAAAATTAAAACGAGTTAAACATTTTATTAATAAAAATTACTCTATACAAGCACCTTACGTTAGACGTTATAAATTAATACATACAAAAAACATTTACATTGTATACTTTTTAAAGAATAATGAATATTAAAACATTACGTTTTGAAGCACGATGCTATGTTACAGTACAATCTGCACAATATAAAGGCAATCTCGAAAGGCACTCAATAAATATTTTTTTTTAACAATATTCACGTTAATTAAAACTAAATTAATGTCAAGAAGGGTGCCTACTATGAATAATTATTGTTAACGCGGAAAATTAAATAAACAAATTAATGAATATGACATGATCTGTAAATAAAGTTAGTTTCTTTTTCAATGCAAAAAGTATATTTTTTAAATTTGTTCGGTGAATTAGTAAACTTGTAACTTTTATCATGATTACAGTTACGTTTACTTTAAAGGACCAGAGATCAGATGGTATCCATTTGTTATTTCTGGTGATGGTGATAGAGGGATAAGATTGTTTTTGAAACAGGATGACTCAATGGTATTTAAATGATAGGTCACTATATTGTTTGTGCTAACCTATTTCAATAATAAGCTTGCTCCAGCACTGAAAGCAGACATGGATATCAGTGCCTTCTTTTCATTTAAAGTAAACATAGATGTACATATGTACAATACTCATTAGTTTAGTCGCCACATTCTGTGATTGGCACGCTTCATTTAAAATAGTGCCAGAAAGAGAGTATCTCAGCAAGTGGTGACTTTAAGCTGATGAGTATGGCACATATTCTTCAGATGCAATAAAATGTTTTTGACTATTTCCTACATTTGCATTCAATAAAATTGCATAGTTTTTATCATAAGCTTCAATAAAAACGCTTTTTTAATAAAAAAATTAAATAAAATTTGAAAAATAGGTCATTAAATATATACTCCATTCATTTCATATAAGCACATAACAAATTTTGGCATATAAATACATTTTGTGTATTCATAATGCTCCGCACGCCTATATACGACTGAAGGTAGACAAAGGGTCACTCTACGAGCCCAGGTAAACTGTTTTTATGTGCTTATGTGAAATGAATGGAGTAAAGTTCATATTTATGATTTTATATGAATAAAATTTTATTTAAAACATTCAAAATTTGTCGTTTAATCATAAAACTGACTAATATTGTGTCTTGGCAATTCCAAGCTGAATTTTTGTAAAAAAAATTTGTTCGACAAACTCTTTAAACACGATATATTATTACTGTCAGATATATAGTTCCTAGTTCACATTTTCTTTTGTTATACTTGGCATGTGTAATCTAATTTTTATACTTTAAGAATTTGTCTTAGCCAATTTAACAAACCCTGTTTTCTTTTGGTAAATTTTGGTTACGTGTACTCATTGTTGCTTCCAGACAAAAGCATTTAAACCCAGTCTATGTAACGACCATTTAAGGTATCCAGTTCAAATCTATAAATTGTTAAACATCTTCTCTTAGTAATATCGAAAATCGAAAACAAATAATTCACCCTAAATACAATATACACAGATTTAACATAATTACGGGCAATACTGATGTGTATTTTTTTTTAATAGGAAATACGATTATTTAGTTTCATAAAATGACACCAAATAAAATATTTGTATTTCTTGTTAATAAAAAAATATATATGCATTAGTAGTAGTAGCTACTTATTTTACTAGGCAAGTAGGCCACAATTGGCCCTTTTTACCTAGGGACTTACAGTTTAGCGTGGACTCCGAACCACGGCCCTCGACTGTCAACTAACCCACCGCCTGGGCCTGCCCGCCTGCGCCGCTAGCAGAGTGGCAAACCTCCTGGGTAGGTCTCTTCAACCCTCCACCCGGGCTGGCCTCTCCGCCTGCATCAGGCTAGTGGCCTTCCCGGGATTGTCTGTTGACAGCCTACCGACTGTTAGACGAGCTATCATTCATCCATCTAATTGCCAGACTCGATCAGTGCTGCTTAACTTCACTGATCGAATATTGGAAATTAAACGGATGTCCATACCTCATCCCCATAATATATATGCATTAGTGCTGCTTGTAATTTTATACATTAAATATATATGGTATTTAAGACGAATCATCAATGATTTAAAATTTTACGTTGGCAATTATGGAGACGAGGGTGTGCTATCGCTGTCTTAAATTACAGAATTTTTATTTGCATGTAATGCTAAGCAACAAAGCACTTATGTAACAAGAACCAAAATTTACTGATGAAAATTAAGTTGCAAATGTTAATAATAATAAGTAATAAAACCGGTGACAGTTTTTTTGTCCAAATTATTATCGTTATGTCATATATCAGTATATAACTCTTCTATAGTGGAAATACAATTAAACGTAGACACCCTGAGTTAAAGCTATATGAACATCTCCAAGAACAGAGAATTAATGAGTCATTTTGTCGAGAATTGGCACAATCATATCGAATGTTGGCCTCCGCCCTGGATCTTCGTTCATACAGATTCTAATCAATTTAGTTAGATGCTGTGAGATTCCGGGTTTAATACTAATTCTCAGCCCCTCCAGTGCAATTCGCATTCCAACTTCCATAGGACTTTGGTCTGCAAAAGGCACTTCCCTTGTAGCCAGCTCCCAAAGCAATATGGCAAAACTCCACATATCAGATGCCTCCCAATTTCTATCTGTAATCTTTTTTTGCAGTGCCTCAGGTGACATCCATGCTGGGTAATAGATACGACCTTTCTCCTGAAAAGAAAATTTGGCATCACCCATATTAATACGAGCGGTCAAGTCCTCCTCAATAATAACATGGCGACTATTCAAGAAGTATTCTGGAATCGTTCTTTCAAGGCTATGCAAGTATGCCATACCTCTGGCAATATCTATTGCAAAGCGTAATGCTTGTGCCGTATCTACAACCACTCCCCCACTACCTTCATGTAAAACATTGTACAGAGAGCCCAATGGTAAGTACTGACTTATTACGATTAAATTCGGAGGACTATTACAGCAACCAATGACAGGTAAAATATTGGGGTGTGAGAATATACGCAGCTTAGGAAACTCCTCATTAAAGTCTCTAGAAATTCTTGGTGTTACGTTTCGGATTTTTAGAAACTTTGCAACAATATCGTTGTTTTGCCACCTACCAATATATGTCACACCACTATGCGTATCAGCAATCTTTCTCTTAAGCTCCAATTCTTTAAAATTAATGCCCTTGTGTCGAGACAAAGTGGCATCACGAGATCTTGTTTTCATTCCCAACCAGCTCTGGTCTTTAAACTTGATTTTCTTGAGATCTTGTCCGGATTCTACAGCAATGTCGTGAAGAGTTTTTGCAAGTGTTCCTTTGCATTTGTCAAGGGCAGTTTCTCCATATTTATTAGCTATGGAAACTTTTGCACCATGATGGACTAGATCCTCAGCAATTTCGTTATATCCCCAAAAACAGGCATAGTGGAGAGGAGAATTGCCATGTTCATTTGTGAAGTTCAGGTCGGCCCTTTGACGGAGGAGCTAAAATATGAAGAAAAGATACTTAAGAATGTATGCTTAAACTAATCAAACATTAGAGAATTTAATATCTAAGATTGATGTCCCTTACCATATGTAGAATTTCCCGGTTGCCATGAGCAGCTGCCAAATGTAACGGAGTATCATCTCCACGATTTGTCGCATTAACCCTTGCCCCTCGTAAAAGCAGCATTTCGACAATTTTATTGTGGCCTTTCATGGCAGCCCAATGAAGAGGACTAAATCCATGGTCATCTCTGGAATTAATAAAACCATAAGTATCTATCCCTAATTAAAATACTATTCATTTTAGTTAGTTTTTTATTTCCATATTAAATTTTTTTTCTTCCGAAAAAAAAAGACAATCAGACAAACAGATTTTAACAAAACCACACATTCTAGGCTTTATTGTGTTAAAAAATATCATTTCAATTGTATAGAAAAGTGAACTTTTTCGGTTTGAATACATGGACGAAGAAATCACTGTTTTATAATAGGTATTACTTTTTGTTGTGGTTGCTAGGAGACTACTTTTTCTGGCTGAAAAGTACATGGACGGTAAACAATTATGAACAAAATAATGGATACCATAAACAAATGAAACGAACTGTCGTGATATTCCTATTAGATAGTGTCAAAGTGACATGAAGTACATTACAATAAGATTTTTCAATCAAAACAAATTGTACTACAAAAAACTGCATTTTTGTTCTTGTATCATACATAACTATTTACATATGACCGGTCTTAATTAGTCACTTTATATACTTGGTTTAAGGGTTTAAAATATCACTTTACAGACCGCTGGGCCGTTTACAGCTCGCCTAGGGCTTTTGCTTTATTTTTCATACAACATTTTCGACTTCTGAGGCAATGTGTCTAACGTCGCAGTCTTTGCAACTTCGGTAGTTTCTGGTGGGGTACAGAAAAATAAATTTTCATCTATTTCCAGTTCAATAATTGAAAAACACAAAAAAACTTCAAAAGGATTGTAAAATGAACTTTGCCATAAAATTACAATATAGCCACTTTTATTTACATTGTTGCTTGGTTACTTGCATTTATTTTTAATACAAATTCAAAATAAAGTTCCTACCCATCAGTGTGACAATATGATTGTCAATTTTACGGAATGTCAAAAATTAACAGTTTGACAATTCTTATGGAGAATTGCAAGAAAGTCGATATCTATTCACGTATTATGTACTAATTAAGACTGGTCGTACATAAAATTTTGTATACATCTCGGGCACAATCAGCATTTGTGGCCCATATCGTGTTAAAGTCCTTAGCCTCTTTATGCCTTTAGAACATAAATAACTATTATGTGTCTGTCTGAAGTTGAAAATTATTTGACAGGAAATAATAAGCTGATGGGGATAATTAATGATTCTCTCAAGGTAATTTTGAGAAATTAGTGGAATAATTTCAACATATTACATGACAGATGGAAGTTTAAATAACTTGATATTTTATAATTGACTGAAATATTAAATATGTTAATTACCAATGCAAAACCCATTACATAAAACTTTCACATGAATTTTTAATAATTTCTAATTCACCAAATGTTCTTATTTTTGCTGACAAAAATCTTTTGTTCAAAGACTTCGGAGGCATGGTAACATAGCAAGTTATTTTTAATAAAATTAAACGTTAATTTGCAATTAAAAGCCATTCCCTTCCCCTCGCCAACAATAAATTTACACAATTTCCTAATAAGGCAATGCTTATAATAATCTACTATGGGTTGCAGAATGAAAAGGCAGTACCTACCCCTGGTTCATATCATGTTCAGGTTCATCCAGCCAAACTCTCACTTGCAAGGCATTTCCTTCTTTGCACCATTGAAATATATCTTCCATTTTATCGAGAAACTAATAAAACTAATAAATAAATGGGCGTTCACTTTGACTACTTAACAACCTTTCATTCATATGAGTAATATCTACGGATTCTAAAAACTTTACCTTCTGAAAGTTTTACTTAGCGGAAGCACTGTTTACCACGAAAAGTAGATAAGATAATAAAAATTCAATAAATTATAATATAAACATCACTACAAAATTATGTCACTGCCATTTTCAATGACATAGCTGCCAACCACAGAACGCCAAAATTAATGCCAACTACAGAAAAACTATATTGCTGCCAACTTCAAGAAAGAAATTTTCTTATTCACTTTACGTTTATTCACTCCATTCAATAAAATTTTTATTTGATCACAGATTTATTAGATTATGAACTCTCAATATGTCTAGGATATGGAGTGTAGAGAAGGAGGAACGTCTCTTATGGACGGTACGTTCAAAATGTGGTATGAATTCTGTAAGGTATGAGATGTGGCGCTGATCGTATTATGGGATTGAGTCTGAAGTTAAACACTTACTATATCTCTGAAACTAGCTTCAGATTCTATAAACTAACGAAAACATAATATTATGTAGGTGTTGAAAAGAATTATACAGCGTAAAAAAAATAATAAAAATAGTAAAAACAAAATCACGTAGAATACCTCCTCTAAATCAGCGCCACCTATTCTTCCATCGAAAATCCGATCACATTTTTTAACACGGAGACGTTTCTCCTTCTCTACACTCCATAGTCTAGGATATAACAGTCATTCAAAGTCATAAAAATGGCATCGTATTAGCAGTTTAAACTTAAGACCATTTTACTCTTTACACTCGAAATGGAGATGAGCAGTACACCTCTTGGGAAAAATGTAAACAGTGCTCAATTGCTAATTGGCCATTTTCAAACTATCTCGTTACAGGATTTTCTTCATGCTTAGAAACATACCATAATATAATAGGTATGTTGTTTAACATGTGTTTGCTATTATTTTTCCATTTTGTGTATAAAATGTAATTTTTAAACTGAATATCATTTAGGCCCATAGTTGTATAGGTTTAGTTTAAATTACAAGCTACAGTAAAGCTTTCATATATGTTTAGTTTAAACCACAAAGCTACAATTAAACTTAGTTTTAGCCGATATTATTGTCGGTGACTGTAACGGCCACCTGTAGTTTAACTATGACTGGTTAAATTCCAAGCTACGCTTAAACACATGGGCAAAGTGACAAATATCGTTGTTTTTATAACCTACAAGATAATACTGTGTTTTTAAACAAATTTAACATGTTTAATTTCTTGCTACGAAAAAAATGTTGTTCTTTAACTGATTCTATTTTTAAGAAAAGTCTGTTAATACAATTTTCCATAAACAAAACCACTCAAGTCAGAACAGAAAGCGAGATTAGCGATTTTACAAAATAAAACATTTAATTTAATAAAAAATTGAGTGAAAAAAGAGAACGACGATCAAACTTGACTGTCAGAAAAAAAAATAAGTATTGAACAGTTTAGTGAAGAAGATAAGTGAAGGGTGCTAGAACGGCCATATTGCAGGAACTGAGGTTTATACGGGATCCTACACAACTGAGCCTTAGCAAACTACTCCCTGGTTTTAGTAAATGCCAAGAGATGACATTTACCAAATGTATTCCTTCTATTTGGGTGAAATGTGTTAGAGCCATCTAGTGGTATTTACCAGAGGATGTGGTCGAGTAACTAGTGTATTTAAATAATAGGTAATAGGCCCGTTCTTTACGTCTAAACACTTTAGTTTATGTGCAGCTGAAAATTCACTGTGATTAGTCTATTTAAAATGTGAAGCAAAAACATCCTCTATCAGTCTTTAACTGTGAAATGTGCAGACGTAAAGAACGGACCTAATATACAAATCTTATAAGTTAATGCGTGCGTCGACATCACAGCTTTTGAGCTTGAAAGACTGGCATAATTAATTGGTTAGTAACATCAATTATGCATAAAAATACAGGTAAACAAATATAAATGTTTTCAAAACAAAAAACAAACCATTAAAACACTGAACCCTGAGGGTTGTAAAGGGGCACATTGAAATTTATTGCCCGGACACACAAGTGCCTTAATTCGGGTCTGTTTAATAGAATATTTGAATGATACAGGAGTAGAAAATAAAACAAAAAATAAAGCACAGAGGTTTAATATTTTTTTTTTAGTTATACACATTTTTTGGAAGTAGTATATGTACAAGTCCTGTTAGCGAGACCAATTATAAAATACAAATAGTAATAAATAACAAATTATTAAAGATAAATAAATTCTACCACATGCACCGGGTTGTCAATATGGGTGCAGGGTGTAGAGAGCTACATTAGCTTACATTATGAACATTTTTTTTTAGAAAATTTTTAACTTCTACCAAAACTGCTTCACATGCATTAGGAGGGCTATTTAACAGCCAAATTGCTGATATGTTTAGCAATAAATTAAGAAAATACCACCTAGACTGCCACAAAAACTACTTTTTATCAGTTTCTAATCGATATTACAATTACACGATCATGTGTCGATCTAAATTGAGTTTAGAAGTTTTTAAATTATTAGTTATTAGAATTTATAACGCTTAAACTAGTAGTATAAGATACTACAAAGATTTTTTTAAGTTTTTGGCAAAACAGCTAATTTTTTTGAGGTAAATTTCAGAAATGCACACCTATTTATTTTTCTTGTACTAAAATATATGAAAGCCAACAAACCAACAGTGCAATTATAAACGTTTAAACCTACTTTTTTTTATTGTCCCTTTGACATCAACAAAACGAGGTTAAGCGTGCAACTGCCTTAACTTCTTAATATAAAATGTGAAAACACTAAATTAAATGTAGCAATCGAAAATAAAAAAATATATCAAGAACAGGATAAAAAAAAAGTTTATGCAAATCCTTCCTAAAGAAAACGAAGTTAGGATCATAACCGTTCATGGTTACACCATATGTAGTTACTACCTTCACTTCGTAATATTTATTTGAACATGTTAAGAAGAAGAAACCGACGATCACATAATTTAAAAAATAAAGGCAAGTTTTAAAATGAGAGTTTATTTATAACTTTACAAATTTTGCATTTCCATTGACGAAGT
Source organism: Rhamnusium bicolor (assembly GCA_029963845.1). Classification (NCBI taxonomy): domain Eukaryota; kingdom Metazoa; phylum Arthropoda; class Insecta; order Coleoptera; family Cerambycidae; genus Rhamnusium; species Rhamnusium bicolor. Next base: position 33,879 of record JANEYF010002951.1, read on the forward strand.
TATGAATAACATAGGTTTAATTTTATATAATTGTATATAACTTTGCAACAACTTTAAATCAAAGAGAAATTAATGTAATTTAAAAAGCCTTGACTTCACCAAAAAAAAAAAAACATAAAACATCTGGTCAATAATAAGTCAATATAATTGACCAGATGTTTTATGGAACACAATTATTGTGTTAGGACTGGAAAACATGAAATTGTGTAAAGGTCACAAAAACATCTGCACGATATTAAGTGCAAAAGGGCTAAATGAAGTTAAGTAGGATAATATATATATTAACTTTAAAGAAAGCTGAAGTTATGCAACTTCAAATATTTTTTGTCAACAAATATTATGTTTTGAAAATACTTCATAAACTTTTATTTTTTTTGTAATTACTAACCTTAAACACCTCCATAACTGTAATTTTTTTTACAACCTTAACAAATTCTGCTTTGCCAAAAACTTGCATTTTTCCCCAAAATATAATTTTATTATACATAGCACATAGCCTAATGATAATTGAAAATAAATTATATTCTTCAATATATTATATAACACCCACTTACTTATTCTAATTGTGCCTGCTTGTAACTTGCCATAACGTAAAAAAAAAGTACAAATATGATCTCACTGACAGAAGCAGACAGACATGGTGCTATAAATTTAGGTGATATCCATCATCAAAGCTATTACAAAATATCTCCCGACAAACAGTCAGAAATACAAAGGTCTATAAGTTAAAAACAAAATGTAAAATAATAAAAAGTATCACTTTGTAACAATAAAACAAAAATTAACATATACACAAAAATAAATGCTTATGTGGAACTTAAAATGGCAAAGACACTTTCGCTCTTCTGCGTATCCCATTCCCTCTTCCACTGGCAGTATTAAACTAGCAATTTGTACTGTTTTAATATATACAAAAAAATTTTGTGTTCATGAAATATAAAATATTTCTCTCAAACATATTAAAAAAAAACAAACATCATCAATGTTGCCTATCTAAAACAGTGTAACTAGTTTGGACAAATTGTCATTACAAATATGCCAAAAATTATTATTTACACCAGATAGTCAGCCACTGTATCAAAGTCTGTCATCATAAATGGGAAGTCAATCAGACGGAGATATACCAGAGTGAGATAAAATATTTCAAACTGGGAGACAAATTGTTTTACAGTTACATGAAATACATTCGAAAACCGCTTAAGAGAATATATTACCCAGTATTTATTTTAACGATTCTTATGTAACTTATGTTTGAAATAATTTTTTTCCAACAGATGTATTTTGAAATTATTAGCTGCCAAGTTAAATGTTGCATTTCATTAGTTCCAAAGAAACCATAGTGACAAAAGGGAAATGTATGTAACGTTAAACCTTCAGGGCCATATATTGGACATAGATGGTAATAATAATTAAAATTTAATATGGCAATACTTGCTAAAGTAATAGGCCCCCTGCAGTCGCTGGATTTTTAAAATTAATTCACATATTCTAATATAGTCTTATTAAACATTAGTAATAATCAAATCTGTTTTAATAATTTTTACCTAGAAAATGCCTAAATTGTTAATAGAATATCAGATGTTAGAGATGTGTCTGAAAATGCTGTCCTATTGGCGCGACGTCACGAACTAGGAAATCTCCCCATCGTGAACAGTACGATACCTATATAGTTCATACATTAATTAAGTACGGATGATTGCTTCCTGAAATTATATGGTTATGTCCTGTCTGAGCTATTGATATTGCAGTGTTTAGTTAAATGTGATTTGTAATAAATTTTAAACATCATTTTCCACCTCAAATAATTCTCTGTCATTTTCCAACTAAAAAAAAATTTAAAATGACGCAGTAACAAAATGCTTTATGTAAGTTCCATAAAATTATTTTGTAATATGTATGGCTACTATAAATTTAATTTAATTTAAAATATGTTATATTTTTTTGCGGTATAAATTTATAAAATGTCTTCCAATATTTTCTGGATATTGCTGACTTATCCTATGTCATAACTGTATGATAAATTGGATGAATAAATGCAATATTATTATTATTATTATCATGTTAAGTAACTTCAGGCATAAAACTGTTTTCTCCCTAATTTGTACCTGTTGTTTTTTGCGATATTTTATTAATAGAAACCTTGCAAAAATAAAATAAATAATTTACCGTAGTCAAAACCACAATAAGCACAAAAATTAATGGCTTCAAACAAGAATAGAGAATGTGTTAGTTTATTAAAATAAAAAGATGCTCAAATATTTATCTCAATCATTCTGTATAAAAATCAAAATAATTTTTTGACTGTGAGCAAAACTGTAGCTAGTACGAATTATTTCAACCCAATTTATAATGCCATTTTTCATGTGGTTTTCTGTTTGAACCTGTATAAAAATTAAACGAATTGCAGTCTGAACTCGTGCAGTTATCTAGGAATTAATATCCCAAAATCCATATAAATGTTTTCTTTTTTTTTTACAAAAAATTAGATGCAGCTGAAAAAAAGTAACTGATTTTTTATCAAGTAGTATGGTTTTTCAAAAAAACGTCTGTTGTAAATAGGGACTTTTACGTCAGTTATGTCAATAAATTATTTTGACAACAAATCATAAGTGGGGTATCACAATGACATTGACACTAATAAAAATAATAAAATATATTATGATTGATACGTCACTGGTTAGAACCATATTAACAATGGGAAAATCAGTCGATCACTTTTTTTCGGCCGCAATAGTACTTTGTTAGAAATGTGTCAGAATTTTAAATACACCCTGTATAAAAGTACTTTTAGAAAAAGTATTTTTGGACGTCCCTTTATTGTTTTGAAGTGAAAACTCTGTGATTTTGCGATTGAAATCCATTTAAAAATTAATATTAGCTAAAAATGAGTCTGACCCAAAAGGGATAATTCACAACTTTGTATCCGATGATTTGCAGTAACACCCAGTAGGTTCACACAAAATTCCACGATGGAAAATATCTTCTTTATGGTCCCAAAATAACATAAAAAAAATCAGAAAAAATCGTTTGACACCCAGAATCCCTCTCGTTACCCTGCTATGCCTTTTACATAATATATTATTTCTTATTGCCTTTGCATATTTATTTTTTATATTATTTTTTTAATTACTCACATCAAAATAATCCTTTCACAAAAACGCAATCTTTTTTTTGAAAACTTCTTTGGATCCCGTCTAATCCTCTTTAACCTACGTTTTTCGTTTTTTCGAACTTCGATAAAAGTTTTTCTGGTGTTTTTATTGAAGTAATATGATGAATTTCAGGAATTGATCATTATAGATATGTATTACTTTACTTAAAATTTCACAACAATCACAACACAAAATATAACACCACCTGTTTACATTTAACAACGTGTTTTGCCTGCTTTGTGTTCACTTGCACTGACAGTTTCTGTTCTATCACGTCACCGGATCGATCTGCCCGGCGGCAGGCGGTGTTGGAGCGCGTAATGGATTAATTCAAACTTTAATTTTGAATAACTTTCGTAAAAGACAAAATAATAAAAAACTGTTTTTTGTATTAAGTAGAGATTCCAAAATTGCCAAAGTTACATTTTTTGCATGAGGCCTATTCCCTTTGTTCAAGTTCAAACAACAAGGCATGGAACATATAAAATCAACAAAGTAAAGATTATTGAACTGTCAAATGTCAAGTTCTTCAATAATTATATTAGAGCGACGTTGTAACATTTAATAATGTTTATCATTCAGGTATCGCTGTCCATCTGAGCTCCCACTTGTGGCAGTTGACATGGCACTTTATGAGCGATAAACTTTTATACAGGGTGATTTACCTTAACGTGCAGAAAATGAAAGGATATACTATTTTACCAAGTGGGAAAGCCCCTGCAAAATCTTAGAGCAATCCGAGGTAATTTATTATATTTCTTCGTGGTAGAACCTGCAATGATACGCCACTGAGTCGCGAATTTAAAACAGCAGACAACTATGTAAAAATGTAAGTGCATCGCGCTAAGCAGTGGATCGCCTGAGGTGATCCTTCCCTCCACTCTTGGCCGCTTCATTCCGTTCTCAGTTAGTATTTGCAACATTGGTTGAGTGTGTATCAAATTGGATTTATTTTCTTGGATCGATACGGTTCAATAATGCCAGGGTTAACGTCGCAGGAATACTGTGATATGATATTGACGTAAACGGCGCATTGCTACAAAATAAATAAGGTAAATTTTTTTGACATATTTTTTTAATTTTACATTTTTTTAACTACTTTTGGCGGGGACAACCTACTGAATAATTATCCGCATGTTAAGATAAATCGCCCTGTATAGTTGCCGACGATCGTATACAAAGGCCGGATCAGAATGTTACATGACAACAATTTCTGTTTTGATAATATCTTACCTTGTATATTTGACTGATGATTTATAATATCCAAAATAACGTCCGAGTTAAGTAGTTAGCGAAGACACCTCGACGCCTGTCACTAAAAATCATTTTATGCAGCAAAAACGACCTTTCAACATCTGCAGACATAATGGGGAAGTATTTAAAGTATGTGAAGTTTTTCAAAGATGGCAAGTTTATGTTGGGTTCAGAAGTCAATTTCTTTACTTGTAAAAAGGTCGACAATATGACACAATATGAAATACCGGATTATTCTGTAAAACTACAAATCGGAAACAATGTCTGCTTTAATTTCGTCACACACTGACGATAAATAACTTTTTCTTAATATGGACTCTGCACACAGTAGTGTTCTTGTACTTTCCACTAACACAATTTTGCAGAAATTCTTTAAAATGGGGATTATCTAGTTTGGTCCACGGATTGTTACATGTCACCATCATTTTTCTTTTTCTTTCTTGGGATTTATTACCACATGAATAATAAAGAACAGTCAGAGGGTGTTCTTTTGACAATTAATATGAGACACAAAAATAATATTTCCCTAAAAATTTGTGAACATGCAATGGACATAGAATAAACTGGAATCGGTAATATTATTGAATGAAGAAAAATGTTTATCCCATTGCTCTATAGATTTTGCTACAACATGGTTACTAATGTTAAAAGAAAAATTGAACAAAATTAATATTATATAATTTTTAAGTACCAACAGTTGTTCTATGCAAGTCATCTATAGATATTACATAAACAAATGTGTCGTTTCACGCCTAACATATTCTAAAAAAAGATAAATAACTTTGAAAAGGAAACAGATTCGTTTTCCGAAACGTTTTTGTGTCTCATATTGTCAAAAAAAAAAAAAAACACTATGACCGATACTTTGACGTAAAGCCACAAGTGCAAAGGTTTATTTTTCCAGTAAAATACAACTAACTGTTTTAGACAATGAAGAATTATTCATGTGGTAGTTAAGCGCCAAGAAGGAAAAAGAAAAATTTAGAGAATATCACAAATAACGTTCAGACAATATGCCACCATCATTTTAACTAAATCAAAATTAATTGTTTTTGTTTTTCAGTAGCACTCACATTACCACTTGCATGTCTTTTATGACTTCCAGATGCAACATGCCGTAAAGTCTGTTTTCACTTTCCACGACAGTATTTTCTCACAAATGTTGCATTGAAGTTCTGTGTCATAAAACTTAACTTCGGGAAAAAGTTTATCCATTGTTTTATAGTACTTCGAGAGGGAAGTGGACGTGACATTTTCAAATTGTTCCACGACATTAGTTTCCAATTTGAGTATACTATGCTCGTAGATTAGACTTGTATCTTCCGACTGAACGTTAAAATAGGTGGGGATGGGAAGCATTAACTTGACTTTGATAAAAATGTCCTTCTTATTTTCTAAATCTGCCTGTTTTTAAATTGAATTATTTAGATTAAATACCTAAAATAATTATTTCTTTTCGTTTGTTTGTTTACTTTGTTATAGTAAGGACTGCGTTATTTAGTTGTTGGTGTAAAAAAAGTGGAACTGTTTTATGAAAAAAATCAAGGTAAATTAATGCTAAAATTTATAACACTCAGTGGTGGCTGGTGGATTTAGGTTATACAATATCTCAATATTGGAACATGGACCCCACGCAATATTTTAAGGCACCAGTGCTGATTGAAGAAGTTCTGCAGAAAAAAAATTGAAAAAAAGTTACAAAAATACACAGCCTGCCCAAATTCCTTCTAAAACCGTTAGTAAAATCTTTGCAAACTTTTTTTTTTTTTTTCGTAATCAGAAAGAAAATTCATCACCCCGTTTTTTTTTTGAAAATTTCGATTTTTTGTAAAGTTATGACACTGAAGTTTAAGTTCTTCATTCTGTAAATTTTAAAATGTCATAACTACAAAAAATCAAAATTTTCGAAAACCAACAAAAGTGCGGTGAAATTTTCCTTCTGATTACGAAAAAAAAAAATAGTTTGTAACGATTTTACTAATGGTCTAGAAGTAATCTGGGGAGGCTGCGCATTTTTGTAACTTTTTCTTCTTAATTTTTTTTCCAATGCAAAACTTCTTTTATTCGGTACTGACAGTCGTGCCTTCAAATATTGCTTGGGTTCCATGCTCCAATACTGAGCTATGATACAATCTATATCCACCAGCCGCCACTGATACCAGTACTAAAGTACGAGATAATTCCTGTTGCAAGTACATCCGTCCTTGAAATGTAACATTTGGATATAGGCTCTAGTAGTCATATATCTTTGTTATTATAGGGTTTTTATAAGTTGAGGTTTTTCACGCCACGATTATTTCATTTAAAAAATAGACCCCCAAAAGATTTCTAGTACATAAAATCAAAATAATATTTTTTTTTGGCAACCATGATTATTTAATGCATAAATGTAAAAATAAAATGTAATTGACCCTCATCACAATTATGACGTCACTTATCAGTCTAATAAACCTATTATTATTTGTTCATAAAATAAATGTGATTATTTAATATCGATTTCAAAATAGCTACTTTTTAAATTTCTTATATCTTGAAAACGACTGAACACAAAATTTCCATGAGCTATGTAAGATTTAAATTTAACAATCTGCTCTGAAAGTATGGATGGAAACTTAACTAAATCCACAATAAATAACCCTTGTCGATAAATTTTCCAGGTAGCTGACCTTAACCCAAGGAGCAACCTTTGACAACAAAACGTCAATATTAAAAAACAACAAATTTTCCCTTTTTTTTTTTAATTTTGATAAATCTTTAACCATGTCCCATACTAAAAAGAACCCGCGTGTCTCTGCTATCTTAAATACAACACAAGATACAGTTTTCACAGCTCTGGAAGCAAAAACAGTGCAAAACTGCTTCAGACCTATTATAATACACAAAAAACTTATTTTTAGAAAACAACTAATTAGGATCAAAATTAATATGAGAGCACTATATTTATATAAACACATCTCCGAAGTGGTTCATTTTCTAAAAATAAGTGCCAGGCAAGGAACTGCCACTTTTTTGCAATAAAAGCTATCAACAAAGGTCACTAGACTTATTTCTTTGTAGGAGTCCCTCTCTGTGTAAGTCCTTCGAACCTTTTGAACGTGTAGTTGATGAACACCCAATCTTTGTAGTTTATCTCACCGTCCTGAGGCATAGGTGCTGCAGCTAAAAAAAGTGTTTTATAAGTGCAAGGTCTTCATTGAAAAAGTAATGATACTTATTTTTACATTTAACGTAAACATGGAAACTGTCGGGTAAGCATAATCAAAAATTTTGTTGATTACATTTTGGCATGCTACAATTTTATTTTCTTATGAATTGTTGATTTATCGTTATGAATTATTAAGAAAAGTTTTTCAGAATGACATAAAAGTTTTAGTTCCATAATTTCATTTACGAAAAAAATATGAATAATAGTTCTACTTACGAATTTCCAGTTTCACATCGGGGAAGTCATCAAAGTTTGATGTATCATCTATAGACCTAACTTCCACTGGTATGGCGGCAGGTCTCTCCCTGATGTGTTCCCAGTCGACACCCCGGAAGAATTGATTTAACTTTAAATCTTCTAAAACTTTTTGAGATCCCAGTCGTCTATCTGCTTCACAACAAAATCTGAAACGAAATAACTTTAATTACCACAGGCCACAGGATAATAATATTGTTGAGGTTAGGGATAAGCCTTTTGGGCATATTTAATTTTGGCAAGGCACTAACATTGGCTCCATAATTAACTTTCGTTTATATTAGATCTCAATTTGTTAAAAATTTTACCAGCAATTTTAAAGCTATTTAATAATTTTAAACAAATCTCCGAGATATATGTCTAAGTTAAATAATATTTACTTTATAATTGTATCTTTGGCCTCTTCAGAGATCGGAACTTCAGCTGGGAACACCAGGGTTTCCCTCCAGTTCATTACTTTCCTATAAGTGTCTTGGGGGTTTTCCGAACAAAACGGAGGGTACCCGATGAGCATCTCATACATGATGACCCCTAATGACCACCAATCGCAGGCAGGTCCGTACCCAGTTTGTAAAAATACTTCAGGTGCTATGTAATCTGGAGTTCCCACTGTACTGTAAGCTAGGGCTCTTCGGTTCTTCTTCCAACTTTCTGCCCTACGTTTACTGTCCATCGGACTCGATGTGATTACTGAAAATCAAAAAAAAGATGAGTTTAAAATATTGAACAATAATTTATAGATAATTTTTAAAAGGGGCCAAACGAAAATAGAAAAAAATTGTATTTGCATTATCATACTGTCTAAACTTTCAAATAGTTTAATTTAATCGGTAATCCAATCAGCAGTCCAATTCTGTGTACCATGGAAAAACTGACATGCGAATCTAATACCTTTTTTTCCACCAATGTTGAATTGCTTCATGAATAAATACGAGAAAAGTCAAAAGCGGCTATAATTTTAAAAGGTGTTCAAAATACTAAATAATAATAATAATAATAATAATAATAATAATAATACCTCGAAGTGAACACGTAAAGTAAGATTATCATCTATGATGTAAAAAAAAGTACACAAAATTATTCTGACTTTTCCTACTGAATGAAAAACTTTCTTCGGCTGTATATATGGTCACACAACATTTGCTGATATAAAGCTGTTAATGTTGCGTGGAACAGAAACTCTAAAATTCCAAAGTTAATCTCTAACACCCAAAAAAAATTAATGAAAAGACGTGATGGTTATATTTTCCAAAGTGTGGAACGTCATGATATTTTTAATATGTTATTATATTCCTATATATTAATAACAACACTACTATTTTGAATAAAAATGTTGTCGATCATCTATCTATTGATGAAAATTTCAATTTGCATTTGGCCAGCACCTGTATAAATAAATAAAACACATATTATACTCACTAAAATCTGAAGGTTTGGCTTGACTTAAATCCCTGTAGAAGTCCGTCCTATGAGATTTCTTCAAACCGGTGCACAGCCCAAAATCGGAAAGTTTAAGATGCCCTTTAGCATCCAATAATAAGTTATCAGGTTTAATATCTCTGTGAATAAAGCCAAGTTTGTGTATAGAATCAATGGCTAATGCAGTTTCTGTTATGTAGAACTGCGTGCACTCCTCTGAGAGGGTGTCTTTTTTCATGAGAAGCGTCATCATATCGCCGCCGGGTAAAAATTCCATTATTAAATATAAATTAATAGGATCTTGAAAACTATAATACATTTTGACAACCCACTGGTGATCAGCCTCTACTAAAATGTCACGTTCTGCTCTTACATGGGCGACCTAGAAGGAATACAAGATCAACGTGATTTACTTCATACTATATATAAATTTAATTGGAGGTTAGAACTGAGGTACTATAATATAGACCTAAGATAACAACGTGGTCAACGTTTGGCGCATATTTTCCTACTTGTGAAAATTTGACATTTAAATATTTTGTATTTAACGAGGCAAATAATCCAAAAGTTGAGGGAATTTTGAAAATCTTCAAGTTAAAGTATAATCTTCTTATGAATGGATTTATACGGGGGGGGGGGGGGCAAAAGCGCGTCCGACTTCGATATCTCGAGGAAACTTAATTTAAAACCATAAGTAAACTAAACAAAAAAATCTATTACAGGAAATTGTTTTTGACTATACAGAGTGAGCCAAGACGATTATACAGGGTCAAGTAACATTTTTTTAAATGAAATGCCATGTATATCAGAACATTTTTTGAAACATCTTTGTGGCTTCTTTCCACTCCTGTATTATTATTGACTTTCTCCCAACCACTTGGATGTAATGATTTTTTTTTAATCAAATTATGCCATTGTATATTAAAAAAAAGTCACTACAAAAATCATTACATCCAAGTGGTTGGGAGAGAGTCAATAATTACACAGGAGAGGGAGGAGGCCACAAAGATGTTTCAAAAACTGTTCTGATATACATGGCATTCCATTTAAAAAAAATGTTAGTTGACCTGTAGAATCGTCTTGGCTCAACGTGTATATTCGAAAATAATTTCCGGTTATAAATTTTTTTGTCTAGTTTATGTATGTTTTGAAATCAAGTTTCAGAACTCGACATATCGAAGTCGGACGCACTATTGCCCCACCCTGTATATGGAAAAGGAAAAGCTATGCCCTATAATCCCAAATACTAGCATTTAAAAAATGTTTCGTTTTTTGTTAATCAAATTTTCCTGATGTGGGTTGAAACCTTTGATGAGAAGCTAACACTGAAATAGTTTTCCACAAAACACCATATACTGCAGTCGACGCACGTTTCGCCAACCAAGTAGGCATCATCTGGGGATGATTAAAACTAACCTTATGCTGACAATGTCGTGCTCAACACAAAATGGCGAGTTTTAATTTTCTAGTTCATCGCCTATTAAGCTTCCCCCTTAATAGGAAGAGCTTTGAAAAAGAAAAGGTAATAATTAGGGATACAGCTGTGAGTACTGGATATTCTGTAAATTTACTTTATATAATATATATAATAATTAGGAAACGTAAATTTAAAAACACTTCGAAATTTCTCGACCTTTCAAAATGAAAGAGACAATCCAAAATTTATATCGATTCCATACAATCTTCGATTCACCTCTTGTATTGGTAAGATTTTTAAAGATATCGGTATAAAAGGAGTTCACTCATCGGGAAATAAACTACACCAACTTTTAGGCAATCTAAAAGACATAATTGAAACAAACGAAAAGTCGGGGATTTACGAAATTAGCTGTAAAAACTGTAATCAGAAGTATGTTAGACAAACTAGACGGTCAATTTAAACTAGATTCAAAGAGCATATGGCTCATCTCAAATATGATAGAACAGATAAGTCTAGTGTTACCCAACATGTGTTTGGGTACAACCATAAATTAGTAATAATAATACAGTGTAAAAATGGTACCGTAACAATAGTTTAGGTAAAATAGGATATATTGTTAGTATAAGCTTCGATTTAATCATCTCCAGATGATGTCAACTTGTTTGGCGAAACGCGCCTCAAATGCAGTATACGACGTTTGTGGAAAATCACGTCAGTGCTAATTAAATTTTTAATGTGTATCATTTGTCATTTTGACCAATGCTAATCTGTCCGGATAGTAATCGCAGTCATTATTAAACGCCACTATCGGCCAATGACAACTGGCCATCGTGTTCTTTTTTTCAACAGGCTTTTTTTAGTTTTTTAATTCGTATATAATGTACCTACCTGTAGTGTTGGGCGGGTAATAGAGTATTCGTTACTTTGTATTCGTTACTCGGAAATACCCGAAGTACCGAATACCTGCTTTTAAAAGTAATCGCTACTTTAATCGTTACTCTCTTTAGGATTTCAAGATTATTTTCGATGTAATGAAAACATAAACAAGTGTGTATCCTGACTTCAAGCCGACATAGGTATCTATTATTATTATTTGTTAGTAAAATGCTATTAATAAACTTCTTAAAGCTATGGAAGAGCTTTGTTTATGTTACAAGTAATCATAATCATTAATCACTGAACTTTATTTACTTATATGACGCGAGTGCTGTACCTATGGGATACACAGTAAGTATTAGGTAGGTATATACATACCTACTTCATAAATGTACCTTAATGATTACAAAGTAACGAATACAAAGTAACGATTACTATCCGTAGAAGTAACGAATACATACGAGTATTCAAAAGTAACGAGTATTCCCATCACTACCTACCTGTTCCTTTTCCAACATGTCAGCCTTCCTAAGTATTTTCATAGCGTATACATGACCAGTGTCTTTTTTCTGTACTAATCTTACTTCTCCGAATGCCCCCCGTCCTATCACTTTGAGGGGTTCGAAGTCTTCAACACCTAATCGAGATCGTTTTAGCCTAAGGAATTCGGTTTCTTTTTGGGCGTGCTGTAGCCTCTTTTCATGTTTCTGTTCTTCTGAGAGACTTTCGTCTTTAAGGGATTCTTCTAACTTTGCTAGCCTAAAAAATAAATAATTGTATAACAATTGTACTTCCTAAACACATTAATTAAAAATTTAACCACGAGGAGATGCCTTTCAGTTCATGTCAGACCTTTTACGGACACGCTCTATATAAAATTTATTAATTTTCATTTAACTCGGTTCATTATCATCTCAAATTGATCCTGGTTTAAAATTATAATCCGGAGATAATTTGTTCTCGCGTTACAAAATCACTGTATGATGTATTAATTAAGCCTGGGAGACTCCCTTTTGATGTATTGTCAAATAATCTTTGCCTTTCTGAATATAAGCTTACGCTGAGATTGATTTTTTTTTCTATATACGACTTTAAATGTCTGTACAAAAAACTACCACATATTCCCAAGACTGAATTATAGCGATTGAACCCTATTTTTACCTCTATCTAAAAGTGCTTCGTTAAGCCGCTATCGAGGGTCAAAATTAAGAAAATTGTTCTCTTTTTAAAACGAGTATGCTTTTAACCTCAGGGCTTCTAGCTATATCTATTTAAAGAAAATGAGTCGGTGACCAAATATTTCTAAAATGACTAAGTGACTAAAAACAGATGAAAAGTGAACATTCTTGGATAAATTAAATACATAACTGAAATAAATTCAGTTGATAGAAAAATATTTATTTGGTTTAACAATAATTCTTCTCTACATTGGGTATGTCACTTGAGATGGATTCGCCAATTCAGCTTCTCCACACTAAGTGAGGCAGTCCACCGGATGCGGTGCTGTGCTAAGTTGTACTTGTACCGTAGTTATGCTACGTTGTAGAACGCTTTGGACACCATCCACGGTGCTATGCTGTAATCGTATTGTTTTGGTATCCTATCCCATATGCCTTCACATGTTCATGATTTTTATAATTCTTATCATATATTTTTCATTCGATAAATTCTTCCATTTTCACCGTTGCACAACACATACACCCATTATGATCTATGTCTACACCGCTCAGTACAACTCGAATAAAGGAGCCTATTCACGATCAATCATTTTGCACAACAATTATTTGCGCAACATTTTGTTGTGCAAATTTTAAAATCGTACACACTGACACTTTTTTTGCACAACATTAAAATACGCTCGTTCAATCTGTCACATGTATGCTACTAACTAGTTGAAACCTAATTAAAATGAATATTGAAGCATATGCTGCTGTTGTTCTTGCATTAGAATGTGTACCTCTCCAATGCTCGTATTTATTACGTATTTTCTATTTACCTATTATGACATTCTGCACACGCACAGTGCGGGCGGTCAAGTCTCGGAATGGTAAAATTTGCACAATAAGCCCTTAAAGAACGATCAATCATGTTGCGCAACATTGTCCATTGTGCAACATGATTGACCGTGAATGGTACTGATTGACATTTTGCACAACCTGTTTTGTAAAATCAGAATTGCCACATAGTTTTTGGGCAACAGACCTTTTGCGCCACAAGTTTCTATCGTGAATAGTAGTGTTGGGCAAATTTTACAATTTCGACACTTAACCGCCATACAGTTCGTGTGCAGAATGCCATAATAAGTAAATAAAAAATACAAATACAATATTTATGGCTCGAATTTATTGATATGAATAGAGAATACCAAAATTGTAGAGTATTGGGGAGGTACACATTCTAATGAGAAAATAGCAGCGTATGCTTCAATATTCATTTTAATTTAATTTTAACTCGATAAGAGCATACATGTGACAGATTGAACGAGCGTATTTTAACTGAATTTTGTGCAAAAGTTGTCAACCTGTGTGCGATTTTAAAATAATAAAGTTGCACAACAAAATGTTGCGCAAATAATTGTTGTGCAACATGATTGATCGTGAATAGGCCCCTTTTTTTAGTCTCGGACTTAGTATTGAAGAACAATTGAAGTATTGAAAGTGCCGAATTTTTCTCTTATTAACATTTTGAACTATCATTACAATAAAAAAAAACACATTTTTTCAAACTTTTGCCCACATAAGGGTAAAATATAGTCACATTTCTGTCCCCAAGAGTTAAAATAAAGTAGGTAACTATTTTTGTTTTTGAAAAAAATATAGACTTCATTTTATAGACACATTTGCTTGTTTTGGTTTTCTAAATCAATAAAAAAAAATCGTATATTTATAAAAAATGTCCCTAGACTTTTCTTGCGAGGACAAATGAAATCATTGTTTGTGTAATTAACATTCTATACGTATTATAGGATGTATACAGGGTGTTCTAAAATAAATGGGATTCTAAATAGGTATTTTACTATCGAAGAAGAAACAATCGTAATGGAAGAGAAAAGCCCTTATTAAAAATGCAAACCACTTAACGGATGGTCAACATAAATTTAAGGATTCCAAAGAATTTATATACAGGGTGTCCCATAATTAAGTGCCCCTATTCAAGAGGGTAATAGAACTATATAAAATAAGTAGAGTTTTGTATACAAACATTTGCCTTAAATCAGTTTATAAATAAAAGTGCCGAATTATTTTTGTAGAGGTATGTAGTTACCTATCGATTATTGTATACCCATCCTCCATTGCAATATTTAAGTACAAATAACATTAAAACGACAGCTTATATCGACAGTAAGAGGAACTCTTTTATTCAATTTTTAACACTAGCGTTTATTTCCTCTATAAATGTGTAAAAAAAATAAGACAGAGTTATGGCGAAAATTCACTCCCACCCCCTTTGTAATTACTCGAACAAATTATGATATGTAGATAAAAATTTAACAAAATATGTAACATTATAAAATTAATCATGGTCCAAATTTACTTTTTGCAACTTAAGACGTTTCGAATTTATTAGCAAATAACTATATTGTACTTAACCCCTTTAAGGGATTGTAGCTCCCTTATGAACTGACTTAAAGCAACTGTTTATATACAAAACTCAACTTATTTTTTATATTCCTATTACCCCCCTTGAAAGAAGGTATTTAATTATGGGACACCCTGTATATGCTTAACTTTATTTAACTCTTTCACCCTGTAAATGGCCCGCAAATAATAGAACCCAAGATACGTTATGTTAAAAATAATCGCCTATATATTGCTTTACATAAATCTAATAACAACCCGTCGCCGCCTGGCTGAAATTTTATCAGTGTTGAATTAAAAAATATGGATTTACAAAACAAAAGCACCAATAATCATTTAAAAACTGGCTAAACTTTTCATAAATTGATTAATTTCTAATTTGTCTACAATATAAACACATTTTAAAATTTGTTCTTTAAAAATTATTCAAAATAGACGCAGAAGAGCATTCGTGTAATTGTAAATACAAAAACTAAAGATTTTATTTTTGTATTCTTATTTATACTTTCAATTTATATTCTCAAAATTACTTCTTTAATGGTTCTTGTTTTTTGCAAAACAATACCTAACTCCTATACTAAATTCAATATGTTTTATGCTTGCAATAATATAACAGTTTTTCACATAGCTTTCGACACCACGAGATAATGAATAAAACTTTTCATTACTAAAATAACTTTTATTTGTACACCCTTCACATGAGCAAACCATTCCCCCTCTTTTCTTATCGTTCCCCATTTTAAAATAAAATAAAATGCACACAATTGTCACAGTAAACCAATTACGCGTGAAACACTTACACCACGAGTTATTTATTATTTCGCTGATAACATACACGCTGCTCTAACGGCCACTACTACACTGATGCTTTTCATTATAACGGGTCAATTTAATCGCTCTTGAAGGTTCCCGGCGGCTAGGCCTTGCAATAAGGAGAAACAACCTACTAGTTATACTGTACCATTGTTATTGTTTATCATCGATACACACAGTTTAATACCGATTTATTTATAGGTTTATGTTGGATACCAGGGAAAAACGCCGCGTTAATAATACTAATTCTGCCATTACTGTACAGAAACTTGTAGCAACTAAAATATACCTGAAAATCTTAGCTGGAACACCCGGTATAAGAATTAAGTAAAAACCGATAACTGGAACTAGACGTAATTTAGATTTGGAGTAGGTAAATTAAATTTCTAATTAATATTAAAATTACTTATATGTATACAATTTTTAATAGTTAACCTAATTACCTCTAGTTATTTATGTGACATAGAATAACAATTATTATAAATAGGTAACTTGTGGCCAAATGAAATCATTAGCAATACTTGTATGTGTTCAAAAGTAATTAATATTATTATAGCTGCGACTATTAATTACTGCCATTAATTTTGGCTCCCTTAAAAGGCTGTGTTAATGACACAGAATTGGTAAAAGTGTGTATTGCCTAAATAAATCAAATAAAAATATTTGATCTTACGGAGTACATTTAAATATTCTCCACCTGTATTATTCATTCCCAGTAAGACATTAAATAATATTGTAACTTCTCAAGTCTTAATTGGCCACATATGTACATAATATCACAACGCTATTTAAATATTGACAGGTGTACAATATTTGCATTACTATTACGTTAAGGCGGCATTTATATTTAAAATTAACCATAATAGTTTTTATTTTTCGTTACCACCAGTAGAAAAAGTTTAAGAGTGATTTACAGATGTATGTCATTATGTGGGGTACCTGATGAACAGCGTCCGGATTTGTATTCCATTTTTCAGAGAGGCACATAAAACAAATATACACGGAAAGAAAACTATTCTATATCAAAGTAATCGATTATTCTAGAATTTTTATACTTGTCACTAGAAATATACCAATTGAAGGGGCCAATGCAAGAAGTAGACATGTCCAATTTTAATAATTTTTCAGGAGAAGAAAAAACCTTTCAACACTTTCTTTAAAGAAAATTATAGTTTGTGACTTTTCATGTTTATTTAATGGTAGCTTATGAATATATTTTCTTGGTATATTCCTTTCAATGACTTTACGTATGTCCTTACAAAATTTTTAAAAATTGGACATGTTCACTTTTTGCATAGTTTTTTGGCAAATTTGATTTATATCATTTATTATCAGGTAATATTATATTATTTTACATTCATGACAAGTATTATTTTTACATTTATGAGATACATTATGTAAGTAGGTCCATCACAGACATCAATCATCATCCTCTTCAAATTCAGGGCATGATGTGATTGTTTCTGGGTGAAGAAACTCCAGGTTTTTATCTCTTCATAGAACCATTGATCTGCTATTGGTACATAATTTGTAGCCAATGCCATGACATGTTCAAACTTCTTTTGTTTCAGTTTTTTTCTTTCGACATACAGTTTTCGTATCATCTGGCATAGTGAGAACTATATTTCTTTTTTTTTTAGCTCAAATTCATCAAAAATCGTAAGCGAAACTGACTCACTACATGAAATTTTTTGGCAAATTTTCTCTGACTACGAAATAGTCAATTTAGCATCTTTTACACTAGGATTTTTTTTGAACATTGGCTTAAAATGTTGTTTAAAATTTTAAAACATATTTTGGTTGACTGTAATTACCTCAAAATTTTTACCAGATTCTCTAATGATTTTGGCATACTTATTTGGAAGGTAAATTTTATCATACCTTCGTTTTCTCTTTTCGATAGCACCAAAGCTTCTGTCGCAGGGTAAATAACTGTGCCCTGATTCCGGGAAGCGATGATAAATAATTTGAATTTTCCTATTTCTACAACAGTAAACAGATATTGAGTCAAAACAAAATTTTTGTTCTGTGAAGAACAGTTATCTGAAAACATGTAGAGGTCAGTAACTTCTGGTCTAATAATATTTTTGAAGAAATAATTCAGAAGGCTTATAACTTCGTTCTGTCCTTTTCCAGCAATAGCCTCATCATACAGAAAAAAGTAACTTTTACCAGTGCTTGCTACGTGAATGCAAAAACTAAACACCCTAAACACTTGACGATACTGGTAATGGTAAATTCTGTTGATAATCAAATGTAATGACTTCCATGTGATATGTCTTTATTGTGTGGTTTATATTTATTGAATTATTTAGTTTTATATTTACAACTCGAAAAACACGTCCATAACATTATAAACACATAAAACACTGATACTGTGCAAAAACTGGACATGTCCAGCGCATGTTCTGTTCTTGCATAGTATTGGAAGGTAGACAACTAACATTACACTTCTGTATAGTTTGTAATAGAAATTGAAGTTTCATTCTTGCATAGGACGATGCAGAATTTAATAGAGGACATGTCTATTCGAAAAAGCCAGTTTTGCTAAAAAATGGATATGTCCACTTCTTGCATTGACCCCTTCAATTGTACACCAAGAACAGATATATTTTCGAGTTTCATTAGCGCAAATCTTTAAGTCAATATAAGTTTAATTCCTTCGAAGTATAAGTATGTATTAAATATACTCTTAATAGTACACTTCTTTTGAGTACTGTTAAACGTGAGAGTAAGTATAAGGACATCTTAAAGTAAATTCTTATTTAAATGTTTTTCTTGACATGAGAATACTACTCTTGGAATAAACCTACAAACATCTTTGCTGGATGAATTATATATACTTTTAATCCAATAACTGTTATGCTTGATTGAATACTTACTAATCTCAATATGAAGTGTTCTAAAATAATGATGGAACAAGTGATTTGCGCAGTGGTGGCAGGTAGAAAGCTATGCATTTGCCAAACAAAGACGAAATAGCTTACCTACAACGCGTCGAATTGTATGTGCTGTACTTTGTTCACAGATGTTGATTATTATGAAATAATTTATATTTGTAAAGTTACACTTGAAAAAGAAGTACATTAACATTATGAACTGTGAAATAGAAGTTAATGAGTCTACGATGGAAGAATTATTAGCAAATTGGAATCCTTAATTTCAATATTAGAAGGCAAATTTAATAAATCTGATTTCACTGCATGCAAGCTATTTTAATTACGTTATACTTTACAAGAAATGAATACACAACGTCATCCTTCGTTTTTTAAAAGTTGTTTTGCTTTTTTGGGGGGTATTTATCGTTTTTTTTGTTTATTTCTTATTTTTTTTTACTGTTTTTTTTTATTTTTTGTTCAATAAAAGAAGGCAGAGGAGGGCAGGGAAAGGAAGGGTTGAGAAGGAGCAGTTAGCACAAAAGGAAAGGATGAATTAATTCAAAGAATTATAGGAATAGATTAAGTTAATGGAAGGAGATAGAAGAAGATACCACCCCTTTTATTTTTGTACCACAAAGAGAAGCTGAGAAGAGGGAAAGAAAAAAGTAGAGTACAGAGTAAAAAAGGGATAGAAAGAGTTGCTGCTTCTCAAATAGAAGACTACTTTTGGTAAATATTCCTAAAAAAAACAACAACAAAACCAATACAATTGATTGTCAAACTAATAGAGAGAGTTGTTTAATCTGTATATGTAATAAACCCCTCTCTTTAACTATATTTAGATATACAATTTGAAAATATTATGGTGGTATACCTAAAACTTATCTAAAAGAAAGAGTTTTTATAAATTCGATAAAACCATTATATTTTTGAAAGTGTCTAATTTTCCTGCCGATGTTAAACACTAATTTTTTAGTTTATAGTTTTGATTTATTTCATAGTCAGGAGCTTTTATTTTTATAATAATTTTAATATGTTGAATGTTAATATATTTTGTAAAATTACTTGTAGTTACAATTATTGCTTTTATATAAAATTTAAATGAAAATTTTCAACTGTCTTACAGGTTGTATAATGTACACATATTTTATAATATTTTATTATTATCTATTTAGGCATGAATCTTAAAAGATTTTTTTTTAAACAATTCGTTTTGTATGTTTATTTTATATTTGTAATATTTTCTACAAATTTACAATCAATAAATTGATGTGTATAATATTTTGTGTAATTTTTCATCATTCTCGTAAGTTTTAGTCATTCACGTGCCCAAATAATATCAAAAATACTATAATTAACTGTAACTTATAAATGAGTACGTTTTTTGGCCACAAATAATAGAATATACTTACTAATGAGTGAAATGGGATAATTTATCTGTTTATCCTATTTTTTTTAATTGCCGAAATTTACATTGCGATGTGCCACTTTACAGCCAATCACCCTTATATTGTCGGTGAAAAGGTATTCATCTGATGTTTAATGGTTGTGTATAGATTTTCCAAGTTATTTTCCTTTTTGATAATTTTTGCTTGTGTATTATATACAATCTATAGTCAAGATCTGCATTTTTTTTTGTAGTGGCGTTTTATTATACAATACATATACAGGGTGACTGGTAAGTCGGCATATTCCTTTGAAGAGTGGGTTAGTAGAACTCCTTTGTAACTGATTTAGAAATTTAATAGTTTTTGAGATACTTTATTTTTAAAATAAAAAAAATAATAAATCTTTCTTTAATATTTCAATTTCCTGCGTTAGTTTACATAGTTATGTAACAAAAATTAGGTTAAATACTTTAATAAGATAAAAAGACGAGCTAAAAAACTACATCTTTAGTCTGGAACCCTTATTACATAATACATATTAACGATCTAGAAAGGGTACAAAGACGATTCATAAAATTATTATGGTTTAAATCTAATGGAGTATACCCGATTATTGGTTTTCCACAGGTAGATCTGTTAAATAGATTCTCTATAACTACTCTTGAAAACAGGCGTGATTATCATTCACAGGCATTTCTATAGAAAATCACACACAATCAAACTGACTGCCAAGAACTATGTAAATTAAATTTTTATGTTCCAAATTTAAATTTCCGAGGATCCCAAACTTTTTATCTCTATAACAAAAACTGAAAAATTTTATATATTTCACTCACTGCACAATAAATTTCATTAAAAAATGCTATAATTGTGTCTCTGTTTTTCTTTTTATTCTAAATAAGTATTTGTAATATTGTTCATTTTTTTTACTGTAGAATTTTAGTTTTAATGCTTTCTTTTTCCTGTGTTTGTCCTGCTCTTTAACTGGGTTTACCTATTGGGCAATGTATGAAAAAATAAGTCAAAATAAATAAATAAATAATCTGGAATTTGGTTTTTTCTCACGACTTCCTCTATCAGTATAGATAGATGAGAAAGTAAAAAGTGCAGATTTTCTTTAATTTCATGGGATCATGAACTGTTTCTATTTAGTGACATTAATTTTGAAGGAATGAAATTTTGTTTCTAAGGAATCTGAATTTCTACACACCAAAATAACTGATTAAATAAAACGTTAAAAATAATTGTATTATACAGGGTGTTTCAAAAGCATTGATGTTTGTTTAAAAACGATTTCCTGACTTAAAAATAACGACATTTTCGTTTAAATGTCAATTCGCAATGGATTAGTTTTCGAGGTATAAGGTGTAAAAGATTTAGATTATTTCAAAAACGAGTCGAAAATTTTCTATCTTCCCAAATGGGCATATTTGCATATGACATTATGAAAATGCTGTCATGGCGTACGTGCAATAGCATGAGCTTAAAAAAAAATATATGCACGCCACTGACTCAATTATTTCAAAATTTAAACATAGTCATTTATTAAACCGTACTTATTTCATTTAGGTGGAGCGGTAAGGGCACTTGCCTCTCATCTCGGACTTCCGTGGTCGATCCCCGGTTGAGGAGCTGGGATTTATTCTAAAAAATAAATCCTAGCAGATTCGGATATTGGGTGTGTCCGATGTCGCTAAATGTGTAGCCCCTGCCGCACAAAACCTTGTGTGGAGGGAGCTGAAGGTACACTTGATTTAAAAAAAAACTGGTACACTTTCTTTTAGCTATGTAAATCATTCGTTTTTTTTTATTGATATTAATAATCTTACAAATGTCACTTTGACGTTAATCAGTGGCGTCATTATTAAAAATGGTTCGACATCTAACAGATATTCAAAAATTTCGAATTGTTTCTAAAATTGAAGATGGTTGGTCCATAAGAAGACTTGCTGCTGAATGCAATGTGAGTAAAACCACGATAATGAGTGTTAAAAAACAATGGGAAACTAACCAAACGGTATCCCGTAAAGTTGGTTCCGATAGGCCCAGAAAGAGCAATAATCAAGAAGATGAAAATCTTATAAATTACCTAATAGAAAACACTTTTCAGACTGCAGTAAATGCAATTTCAGAGACAAATTTCCCTGCTTCGGTATCTACTGCTCGCAGAAGAATAAAACTACAGAGCGACTTGAAGAGTTGTTCAGCGGCTAAAAAATACAAACTTTCAGAAGAAAAGAAGCAGGGTAGGATTATTTTTGCACTCAACTATATAATCAATGATGAAAACTTCTGGGGATAAGTTGTCTTTTCTGACGAAAAGGTTTTTAAATCCTGTAACGATGGACATGTTCGCGTATATAGGCCTCCTTCCACTTGATACGACGAAAAATATACTTTTGATCCACAAATATCAGGAAGGTTTTCAGTCAATGTCTGGGCTTGGATGAGCCTAAATGGGTTAGGTGTGTGTTGGAACAGTGGTGGTCATCTCAATTCCATTAAATATATTGAAATATTAGACAATATTATGTTGCCGTCAGTAATAGAGGTGTCCAACAAGACAACTGCTCCATACATACGGCCCATCGTGTCAGGCAATGGTTTCTTAATAAAAACATAGAGTTGTTACCGTGGCCATCTAAAAGTCCGGATTTAAATCCAATTGAAAATGTATAGGGACTAATGGTGAAACATATAAGAAAATTAAATAACCATCCAAATAATGCTCAAGAATTGGAAGGGATAATTGAAGACGCTTGGGAGAACTTGTCGCAAGAAGTTGACCTTGCAAGAAATCTGATTTTGTCCATGCCTGCAAGACTTCAGGCAGTTTCAGACGCTAATGGAGCAATGACAAAATATTAGTTAATTCTGTATTACGTAATTGAAGTTCATTTATTTTATTTTTTTTATTGTATTTTTATGTTCAGTTTGCATTGTTTACATTTTATTTAATCTCAAGTGGTATTTTTGTGTTCTTATTTTAAAAATAGAATTATCATTATTCAGTTAGTATTTTAATTACAACCATTAGTAGAATTATCTGTAACAAATATTATTTTTTAAAACAATAATATGGCAGGCTTGAAAATGTTTTGAAAAAGTTATTTTCTAATTATTTTTAAAAATTCCATTTGAATAAAATAAAAGAGGAAGGTTTAATAAGTTTAAAAACACAAAGAAAACCGATCTCCTCAAAAAAACCCAGGTCTGGGGTAAATCACCTCTTCTCCACCCCCCTCTCGACATGCCTGGCCAGCCCTATTTACAGACATATGCACACAACTAAACTATTAAGATTTTCGATTACAAGAGTTCTATCAGTTTTTTTTTTAAATTAAGTGTACCTCACATATACCTTTAAGGATACAGAGTTAGTTATTGACCTATTAATACTCGGATCTCCAGGGAATAAATCTATAACCTTATATTTTAGATTTTTTCCCAGCTAAAAATAAAGTGAGAAAATTGAATGAGACTGCTTAAAATGATCACTCTGTACAAATCACGATTTTGCAATTTCTGATACAATGCAAGTATTTCTGATAAATAACCAACCTAAAAAGACACTTGAAACAGTGACATCAACTAACTGATAAAATCTTTGAAATTAATTTAGCTAGCATCTGTTGAATAAATGTAACATAATCTAACGTTACAACCAGAAAAAAAACGTAAAAAAAGGAAATAAAACAGATATGATTTACCTTTGTTTTCGCTCTACATGTTGGGCTATCAGATTACTGTAATAATTTTCTAAGGTGACTTTCGCTTTGGTTGCCTTGTCCAGGGTGTGGACACTGAAACGGATCGTATTCTCCGTGGCAGTCATGTCCAGGACCCCTGAAAAAAAAAATACAATATTAATAAAACAAATTTTCATATGTAGATATATACACCACATATAGTACAACCCCCTGGATCCCTAAACTAATATTGTGCGGGAGGGGGTACACATTTAAAGACAACAGACACACACCCAATATTCATATATAGTGGAAGTAAACCAACACCTCCTAAAGGAGTTGTTGAGTAAACTCTCTCAGTTAATTTCATTGCCTGGACCACGGATCGAACTCGGAACATTTTCACCAAATGCGCTTGACTCTCAACCATCTGTCATATACATATAATAATTTCACAAATGATTATTAGAAAGGTAAAATAGTACAGCAAATAAACGAAAGGAAAAGAGCGAACCCCTCTAGCACTATATTAAAAATCAGGAAAACTCTTTGAATTATTCTGCAGCCGTCATCTTGGAAAATGGTAATCATTTTGAACAGTGCCTTTCAACCAAAAAACAAAACTTGTAGAAGATAAAAAATGCCATATTTTGTTAAAGATCATAAATTGAGACATAAATAATAGAACTGTGGTCTGTGCTGGGCAGTGCTGGCAAAAAAAGTACTTTTAAACTGCCTTTGAAGCAATGTGCTTCAAGCACTTTCGAAAGTTAGTAATTGGTATTTTGTACTGCAATTTCTTTGACCAATTGTTTGGTAATAATTGATTTACCTACTGAAAAATCTTGAAGCCGTCTATGAAATGTTTCAAGCGTTTTTTAGCACTTCACGCCATTTAAAAGTAAGTCAAGCCCTTTAATTGATTCAAGTCTTCTCAGTTACTCAAACCTTTTTAGCGGAGCTTGAAAGCCCTTTCAAGTACAACTAAAATAGAAAATATTGAAATAAAACAAGCCTGACTCGATTCTGAACTCGTAAATCATAATCTGTTTATTCTGCAGTTGACTGTTGTAACTACTGTTAAGTGCCCATAACCACCACTGTCTATCTCTTTATACATACTGCTATTCCAAAAAAATAAACGGTTAGCCTAATAGTTTAAAATATGTATTTAGGGAATCTTTCCTGCTTTGTTTTAAACATTGGAGGACCAACAGGGCCTGCAGGCAAATTCGAGATTTTGTGACGAGGCCGAACAAATCGAGATCGGCCTGATTAATGGGCCGGAGTCGGAAGACTCTGAATCTTTTAATCGAAGTTCTAACACTGCAGAGTTAGAAGGCGGCATATATCATTGATAGATATTGTGGAAGACCCTACATGTCCAGGATGCGGGAGCGGTGAAAAAACATCTTACCATTTCCTGGGACAGTGTGAAGCGTTTGGGCGCCTGAGACATAGTATCTTCGGTTGTGAGGCGAGTAGGTATTAGGACACTTGAGCCAGACAGTACGTCATCAACATGGCGTCGGTCGTTAAGT
This sequence comes from Rhamnusium bicolor, assembly GCA_029963845.1. Taxonomy (NCBI): domain Eukaryota; kingdom Metazoa; phylum Arthropoda; class Insecta; order Coleoptera; family Cerambycidae; genus Rhamnusium; species Rhamnusium bicolor. The sequence continues at coordinate 59,348 of JANEYF010002951.1, forward strand.
ATTGGATCTGCATTACCGGCAGGAAATTCAAATTGGCGGTGAAATTCAAATTGTACACCGGTTGGACCAGACAGTGACTAGGGATCTGCACCACTGACAGGAAATTCAAATTGACGGGGAAATTCAAATCTCAGGAAATTCGCAGCAATATAAAAGTCAAATTGAGCGGAAAATTCAAAAAGCCCTGTATCTACACTTCTCTACTAATACTTCTGTCACATAGTCAAATGATATTATTTATTTTATTACTATTATTTATTAAATACTATAGGAAATTCAAATTGGGATGGAAAATCATGTTACCATAGAAAGGAAGCAGATAAACATATGAAACAATTAATTAATTAGCGATAGGTGTGTTAGGTTAGTTAGGTAAGTTAGATAATACATAATCGAGAAATTGTTGAAAATTGTTTATTGAACGAAGAATGAATCAAGTATACATAAATTCAATCAACAGAGAGATTGTCAATTTTTAAATACACATTTGGTACTAAGTAAATACATATGTAGAAAGGTATACAAGAGGTACACAAAAAAAAAGTTTTCCGGTTTACAGAAAATATACTGATTACTATTTATACAAAAGCAAACATAGTTATAAAAATATATATAGTCACATTTAGGTGCTACATACCCTCTGATATATACTATATACAATATATATGTAGTTAAAAAATAAATAATAATAATAATAAAGTGTATCGCTCACATAAATAATAATAATATTAATACATAAAGTGTAATAAAAATATGGCTACATACAGAATTTATCTTAATTACATACTATCAAACAAAACAATCTCGACAACAAATAATTCTAACAGCTTTTGAATTTTTTTATATCCATAGGGAACAGAACTATGATCTTCAGCGAACTTTCTTTTCGTCGAGTTAGGTTTATAAATTTTAGTTTCAGTTCTTGTAACGACTTCATGCTCTTTTGTTCTTTGTATGTTGCTCGATGTAATATAAATAGGATCTGAGGGGGTTAAAACCATAGTCTTGATACTTTGGAAATTTATCAGTTGGGATGCAGCATAATTGAGCGATATGCCTTTAACCTTGCAAACAATTTCCTCTCTCTGATTACTAGTAGAGAAGACCTTATAAGCGTAGTTTTTAGGACCTCCAGACACAAACTCTGTAATAAAACTACCAGGTCCATACGTCTCGAGTTCATCAGTCATGTTGCCAATAAAGACTCCAGTGGGAAGATCGTATTCTCCCTCTCTCGAGACGTATATTACAGAGTCAGTGTCATAGTAGAGAACTTTATCACCTAGTTGTTCTAAGTAACTGTACAATTTTAAACGAGCCTGCGTGGTAACATAAGCAGCTAGCACTACATTGACCGTTGTTAGAGGGTTGGAGGCCTCCTCTATATACTCCCAATTAACTATTAATGTATTTTCTCCAACTGGAAGCACAGAGTTCACAGTGATGGAAGGATTTACCAACATATTGAAAAACTCGTTAGGATCATTAACAATACTTGTCTTTGGCTGATTTTCCCGCTGACCAAACTTTCCCCAAAACGAATTTAGAATTAACTTAGCCAATGAACGGAGACCTGAATTTTTTATAATTTCAGTAAACTCTAGCTGTACATCCTCATTTTTAAAAAAATCATCTATGTATTTTTCCCTTTCTTCCTTTGTGACACAGTTCCCAGGCCATCCGGACGCGTGCTGTTTTACTTTAATGTATTTGTTCATCATCTCAGTGAAGAGGCCGCCAACCTTATTGACTCTATCAAATCGGCATGTCTCGTAAGACCAAACTTCGTAAATTTTCAGTAACCTGTACCCCTTCTCGATAGCTTTCAAAATCTCATCCACCACCCACGTACCAGTAAATGCACGTTCTTCTTCATTATGTACACACTCTCCCTGACTCATTTGTTCTCCACATGTGCGACACAGAACAAACATGAGTTTATTGTTCATCTTTACAGGTAGTACGGGGTGATACAAATTTGTTGGAGGTAGTATTTTACATTTTATTTCTCCCTCTATAGCAGTAATATCTTGAGGGCAGTCATCGCCTACGAAAACTTTGGGATGGCCCACCGGAAATTTTCCATATTTACATACCCAGGGATACAGACTGCAGACATCTACGTATTTGATTTTTTCTCCTGAGCTACACTTATAATATTCAAATGTGTTCCCTGTACGTCCTCCGTAGAAAGCATCCCGGGGGGTTTAGAGGTGTGGATACAAGCAAAGGGTGTTCATTGGCATATTCCTCTATTTCCTTATGGGATTTAATCTGTCTTCTAAATTCACACTCCCACATTTCTAAAACTTCATACCCTAGGTCTCTCAGTCTTTCTGTTTTAGCTACAGTAGACTCAAAGCGGAAATTTAATGTATCAGAAGGGTCTTCATGTAAAGGATCGTCACGCCTGTGTTTGAAACATGTGGGGCATCCATGATAATAGCAGCCATGGAACTCGAAAATCTGGTTAGTGTCAGGGCAGAAACCATCTACTTTAACTCCTTGGACTAGGGCCTCCTGCTGTTTGGAGGCGTGAATAATGTTAATGTTTTGTTTATGCTCCTCCCATATTAACCATTGGATAGCTACTTCTGACTGGTTATCTCTCCATCTGTAGCCGCGCTTTGGGATAATACCTATTGTATTTGGTCTTAAGAAATTGCGCCTGAACACCTTATTACACGCAGAGGCGATAGTACATGCTTCGGTGAACGGGCAGACGTTTCCGGTTTCCATTAACTGTTGTCGAAATTTAAGACAAGCGGCTGTTAAAATTTGAACATCAGATATACAGTAATCGACCAGATCACGTTGCATATTGAACTCGTCATTTTTGTGTTCAGCATACCATGACAAGAACTTCTCTCTGTCTTCCTCTTTCATACTATCAGGGTCATAGAATTCTATAGCTGGCAGTGAACCGATGTAATTTTCATTTTCCGTTGTATTAAAGAAGTGAGGGAAGTAACCCTTTTTGAACCCATCTCCGAGTCCGAAAGCTTTTGGTAACTGAGAAAGCGCCATGGGGAAGTAGTTGAGTGAATCTAAAAATTTAATATTCTCCACCGTCATCATAATAATTTTTGTACCCCTCATAATGGGCTCAGGCTTAAGATCGGTTTTGGTAAGGATGTGATTCATTATAAACTGATGGTCAAACGCTTGTCCATTATGTGCTGTGACCACCACTTGCTTAAATATTTTCCTTTGATTTAAAATGTATTCTATAAATCTATTAACAGGGTTGTGTTTTAATATTTGTAATCTAGGACCACATTTATTACAAATCTCCATCTCTGTGTCTATACAAACATCACAGCATTGTTTGAAAACGCATAAGTTAGGCTTGTGGAGCAGGGACCCGTCTTCCAATACCTTTTCCTGCTGTGTCTCCAAGTCATAGAACATAAGGAGGGTGTCTTTTGTTTTAGGTCTGTTAGCATCTACCTGTATATAACAGAAGTGATTGCTTGGAACATGGGTGTTGCATATTTTACAATAAATCTCTCCACAAGTGTGTTGTCTTCCGCTCTGTACCGTCTTATAGCACTCAGAACATCTTCTAATCTTCTCACATACGGTACTTTTTCCCATAGATCCAGCTCTCTTGTGATTGTTATAGCAGATCTGTCCCCTGAACGATCTCTTGCAATCATCACAATTTATTTTTAAAGTCTGAGGACAAGCAGGTGAATGTTGACACGCCGAACATGTACCTCCACACCTATGATCGTTCTTGGTATTGTATGGTACACAACATACTTCGCAATAATATCCACAGCAAAAGGCCGAAGTAAGTGATGTTATTACATTATAATGGCCCTCGTGGTAGAGTAAATTAAGGGTGGAGCCTTCTGTGGAGCCTTTGAAGATGGTATCGCGCCCCTTTGATCTATAATTGTAAACCACAATTTTATAATTTTGTAGGTGTTTTTGAAATTGTTGGAGTTCAGAGATCCCGCAACCCACTTCTGGTATAACAACACCCGCATCGGTACACAATTGAAGAGCCCTCCGAGTCTGAATTTTACCAGTGTCTTTACGCACTTTGGCTTGATTCTTATCCTTGTTCATACATGCGATAGCTACCACCAATCCTCGAGGTAAACATAGATTATCCGTGTTATTTATGACTATAATACCTTTCCTCATACGACATTCTTCATCGAAGGTGTTATATTTTTTACCCCTTCCTTTACCTATGGGCATCCTTATCGACGTGACACCCAAGCAGAATGTTGAGGTATCAAGACCCGTAGAGTTTGATTGATAAATGTTAGAGATAACATTCCAAACATCATCGAAAGTTAACTCTTCCACATTCCGGAGGCCTACCCATCCTTCACCACGCTTAAAATCCTTCGAGCAGAAATTAAAGGCGACTTTATCACCTACAGCAAGGCCTTCAGCACCTCTCTGGATAATCTGGTTAATGGCATCTCTCACCCAACCAATGGGATCCACGTCCTTAGGCAATTGTTTAATTTTAAATTCAATGGTACGCCCTTCTAGATTGAACCGCCGTACCTTTTTTTATAAAATCCTTTGTAATAACGAATTTCTCCATTTTTACTGAAACACTGATCAACTGCTTCTTCAACCAACAAAAAATGTGACTAGAATATCCTGATTTTTGTCACCTAAGATGAATTAGGGCAAATTAGTGTCGGTAACATGTACACAACGCAATGCTATTATTTAATTTTTACTCTTTTTTTCACATCATAAATGGAGTTGAATATTAGCAATTGAAACTTAAGTTACAAGCAGCTTTCAAGTATATAAAGAGATTTCTATGTCCCCTTAATAAACAGTTAAAGAAACCAGCGTTACAAATTACCTATATGCTGAAAGTGTAATTACTCTATGGTGCTGTATTTCATACATGGTCATAATACTTATTTTTCGACAAATTTTAATTACCTACATCTTAAACTTGGTGACACTTCAATAAAAAAAGATCACATGCCATGATATGTAAGCATTGAACCAGAATAATGTCTTCAGAGTGCTAAGATTTATTGATAATATAGCTGCTCGAAACTGTTTATTAATTATTATTATTCACGCTGACGGTGTCACATTTTCATTTTAAGTTATTTTATAGACCATACACATGCTTGTCATATACTTACATCTACCTCAATGAAAAAAAAAAACAATTGACTTTTATAGATCGATCAGGCTAACAGATTCTTCAACTACCACCTCATTTTCTATGAGGTAGACAATCGATTTAACGGAGACCAATAGACAGTCAGCTTAATTCCTCTCGTTAAGATGTACATAGAGTTTACTCTTACTAGCTACGTATTTTGATTTGAGCTGCCTTTAGGGGGTATTTCTTACTGACTAGGTAGTTATCTGAAAAAAGAGAAGATAGCTACAGCAAATTTATATAGACCTCTTTAATACGTTATCATATTACTGTCAGAAAATATCTGCATGATACCTATGCATTCTTATTATTATTATTCATTATAATTTCTTATTTTTAAGCTTTTTTTTAGTACCTACATCAAATTCTAGATCAGAACACTTAAATTTTATAAAGAACGATAAAAATACTCAAGAGACCATCTGGTCCTGTACAACCACAGCCCTATTATACAGGTAATCATTTGCAAATAGTGTGCTCTGGTATGCGAAAAGTAACTAAATATGTGAATTATAAATTATTATTAGATAAAAGAATACTTTTTGATATGACATTCAACTTCTCATTAACTAAAATAAATATATCATTTTTTATCAATTATTATTTACCCATATGTTATAAATAGTTTAACATTTTCAAAAACGCAAAGGGCAGAATTTTATAACAAGATTAATACATATAACTTGTCAAGATAATTTAAATTGAATGCTAATATATTGCTTCTACATATAGGTAAGTAGGTTGCCGAGTTTCAAAATAGTCGTTTGAAGACATTGTAGAACTAAAACCAGCAATTTTTCGAACGGTTAACCATTGATGTGCAATACAGTGTACAAATGATATGAAGTACTTATAAAGAAAAGGAAAAATATAAGCCAAGACAACACACAGATTAGAAATTAAATACTTGAAGTAAGAAAAATAGTGTGCATACAATTTTGCAGCGGCTGCCCCTCCCAATTTTGTCTCTGCTAAAAACATAAATATTACTTGAAACAGTGTTAATGGCGCCAATTCGGGGGAAATATAATAAAAATGACAGTACCTACTGAAATACATTAACTTTTTTAAAATTTGCGATCCTATTCCTAGTTCATACCTGTTAGCGATGGAGATTTTAAGCTGTACAGGTACAAGCACATAGTTAAATTTCATTTCTTTATCTATCTATCAATTGACATAAGTATATAATATAAATGTTACATACCTACTACCAATTCATTACAAATATATAACAAGAAATAGGTAAATACATTATACAAACTACCTATTAATCTTTCTTTATGTTTTATTAGAAATCGTTTCAGTGAAGAGATTAATTTTTAGTTATAATTTTTCGGAACAAGTAATGTCAAGAATTGGAAGAATGAAACGACTAAAAATATTTTAATTACAAATACTAGCCCCAATGAATAGGTATTTATAGATATAATTGTTCAATACATTCATAAAACGCCTTAAATTCATTTTATTTTATAATCGATTAAGGCATCGATACACATTTTTGACTTACCTTGTAATATTTCAAAGAATCAGGTATTATTAAAGAAAAATGTTTTATCTGCTCTATATGAAAAAACTATATAGAATATCATTTTTCAAAAATTAATGTAGTACCCAAGTATTGAAGAAATAAATAAAACACTACTAGTATTTGGTTGTATTATTATTATAATGAAAAATATTTAATGGATTTGTTCCTAACTTTTTAATATATATATGACAAAGTTTTGGAAAATGTTGTATTATCCATATCTTCAACTTAATAAGTAATTTATTTTAATTTGAAAACACATAAGTAATATTTATACCTACTAGGTACCTAAAATGATAAGATCCAATTGCCAAGTGATACATAATAAGTATATATCTAATTAAAAATAATACGAAGTGGTGGCTGTTATAAGGACACTAAATATAAAATAACTTCACTCTTATGCTTACAAATCAGAAATATGTATGTACCTACTTAGATAACATTAGGGACATGTTCAAATTACACCTTTTAAAACTAATAATTATTTCGTTTACGATATTTAAAAATAATATACACACTGAGAAATTTAAATAGTATTTAATGTTAGTATTGATTTAGCCTATTAAATAAAAAAAAAATTTACTTAGACAATTTTGAAAAAAAAAATGAAAATATGGAAAAGGTTATTTATTTACTTATTATTCATTCATGTATCTTAAGTATACTATTAATTATATACATAAAAATATACCTACTTAATTATTGTTTAGCCAATTTTCGATAATTTAGGTAAGTAGGTACGACGTTTTCTTCCAGTTAATTATCCGTACGTCACACTTCAGTTATTACTGTTATTAGATTCTTTTTCTGACCTAAGTCAATAGAGCCTACTAGAGTATTATATTACTATCGTTTAACTTTAAACTGGATTTGTTCCGAAACGCTAGATTTGCTGGAGCTCTAGAGTACCTAAAAAAAAAAAAAAAAATACATTTATTATAAATACCTATTAAAGAAAATTTGAATACCTAGTCAACTAGGTACCTATGTAGACGTCTCGAGAAGTTAACGTCTTCGACACTTAAGCACAAACGATGTAAAGAGGATTTCGCTAACCTGTCATGACAAGTCGGTGGACGACGAGTTACGATATTACAAATATGTAATAGAGATTTATTTTTATTAATTAATGACATGGAAAATAATATATCTTTTACCAGATTGGTTTGATATCATGTCAAAATACCATATTCATTATACTTAAAATATTTAGAGTGGATAGAAAAAATAACAACGCTGAACAATTTTTGCTAATTATTATTTACTATTTTTACAAAACTTATCATAGATAAGTACAACATATATCTTTCTAAACAATTATTTTCCCGGCTATTTGCCAAAACGCTGACACTTGGATTACAAAAAAAAAAAAAAATAGATAATATGCACATTATGTTCAGTGTCTCAATAATGTTATTTTTAATTCCAACTATTCTGTTCAGTAAAATATTTATATAGTATTATTACAGAATTAGCAAATTCGTAACTCGGTAGAAAAAAGAACAGTGTTGAAAATACATAATATTTAATAGAACTGGTACAAAATATTCGTTATTCTTATGTAATGGCATTTGTTACAGGTCATTTTTACTTGCAAATAACCCCCTTATTTTTTAGAAATGTCTAATAGATTATCTTTGTACAGTGTGATATTATTTTTCGCCTGCTTCCGATGTTTACATGCAAGATGATTAGTTATACACATATTGATGTCATTAACGCTACCTTTTTAGATAAAGCATAATATCCAAAACTGACTGACCTCTCACGATAAAACGTTAGTGTTTCATATTTCCATCTAAATAATTACAAAATGCAGCCGGTGCTGGAACTGTCCGACTACATGATAGTAGGTGTATTTGGACAGTTCCAGCCAGGCGGTAAGCGGCCGCTGCCTAATATATTAAAGAACAGACATGCGCCGTGTGGACAGCCGCTGCAGCAGCAGCAGCCTGTGCTGGAACTGTCCAAATACACCTACTATCATGTAGTCGGACAGTTCCAGCACCGGCTGCATTTTGTAATTATTTAGATGGAAATATGAAACACTAACGTTTTATCGTGAGAGGTCAGTCAGTTTTGGATATTATGCTTTATCTAAAAAGGTAGCGTTAATGACATCAATATGTGTATAACTAATCATCTTGCATGTAAACATCGGAAGCAGGCGAAAAATAATATCACACTGTACAAAGATAATCTATTAGACATTTCTAAAAAATAAGGGGGTTATTTGCAAGTAAAATGACCTGTAACAAATGCCATTACATAAGAATAACGAATATTTTGTACCAGTTCTATTAAATATTATGTATTTTCAACACTGTTCTTTTTTCTACCGAGTTACGAATTTGCTAATTCTGTAATAATACTATATAAATATTTTACTGAACAGAATAGTTGGAATTAAAAATAACATTATTGAGACACTGAACATAATGTGCATATTATCTATTTTTTTTTTTTTTTTGTAATCCAAGTGTCAGCGTTTTGGCAAATAGCCGGGAAAATAATTGTTTAGAAAGATATATGTTGTACTTATCTATGATAAGTTTTGTAAAAATAGTAAATAATAATTAGCAAAAAATTGTTCAGCGTTGTTATTTTTTCTATCCACTCTAAATATTTTAAGTATAATGAATATGGTATTTTGACATGATATCAAACCAATCTGGTAAAAGATATATTATTTTCCATGTCATTAATTAATAAAAATAAATCTCTATTACATATTTGTAATATCGTAACTCGTCGTCCACCGACTTGTCATGACAGGTTAGCGAAATCCTCTTTACATCGTTTGTGCTTAAGTGTCGAAGACGTTAACTTCTCGAGACGTCTACATAGGTACCTAGTTGACTAGGTATTCAAATTTTCTTTAATAGGTATTTATAATAAATGTATTTTTTTTTTTTTTTAGGTACTCTAGAGCTCCAGCAAATCTAGCGTTTCGGAACAAATCCAGTTTAAAGTTAAACGATAGTAATATAATACTCTAGTAGGCTCTATTGACTTAGGTCAGAAAAAGAATCTAATAACAGTAATAACTGAAGTGTGACGTACGGATAATTAACTGGAAGAAAACGTCGTACCTACTTACCTAAATTATCGAAAATTGGCTAAACAATAATTAAGTAGGTATATTTTTATGTATATAATTAATAGTATACTTAAGATACATGAATGAATAATAAGTAAATAAATAACCTTTTCCATATTTTCATTTTTTTTTTCAAAATTGTCTAAGTAAATTTTTTTTTTATTTAATAGGCTAAATCAATACTAACATTAAATACTATTTAAATTTCTCAGTGTGTATATTATTTTTAAATATCGTAAACGAAATAATTATTAGTTTTAAAAGGTGTAATTTGAACATGTCCCTAATGTTATCTAAGTAGGTACATACATATTTCTGATTTGTAAGCATAAGAGTGAAGTTATTTTATATTTAGTGTCCTTATAACAGCCACCACTTCGTATTATTTTTAATTAGATATATACTTATTATGTATCACTTGGCAATTGGATCTTATCATTTTAGGTACCTAGTAGGTATAAATATTACTTATGTGTTTTCAAATTAAAATAAATTACTTATTAAGTTGAAGATATGGATAATACAACATTTTCCAAAACTTTGTCATATATATATTAAAAAGTTAGGAACAAATCCATTAAATATTTTTCATTATAATAATAATACAACCAAATACTAGTAGTGTTTTATTTATTTCTTCAATACTTGGGTACTACATTAATTTTTGAAAAATGATATTCTATATAGTTTTTTCATATAGAGCAGATAAAACATTTTTCTTTAATAATACCTGATTCTTTGAAATATTACAAGGTAAGTCAAAAATGTGTATCGATGCCTTAATCGATTATAAAATAAAATGAATTTAAGGCGTTTTATGAATGTATTGAACAATTATATCTATAAATACCTATTCATTGGGGCTAGTATTTGTAATTAAAATATTTTTAGTCGTTTCATTCTTCCAATTCTTGACATTACTTGTTCCGAAAAATTATAACTAAAAATTAATCTCTTCACTGAAACGATTTCTAATAAAACATAAAGAAAGATTAATAGGTAGTTTGTATAATGTATTTACCTATTTCTTGTTATATATTTGTAATGAATTGGTAGTAGGTATGTAACATTTATATTATATACTTATGTCAATTGATAGATAGATAAAGAAATGAAATTTAACTATGTGCTTGTACCTGTACAGCTTAAAATCTCCATCGCTAACAGGTATGAACTAGGAATAGGATCGCAAATTTTAAAAAAGTTAATGTATTTCAGTAGGTACTGTCATTTTTATTATATTTCCCCCCGAATTGGCGCCATTAACACTGTTTCAAGTAATATTTATGTTTTTAGCAGAGACAAAATTGGGAGGGGCAGCCGCTGCAAAATTGTATGCACACTATTTTTCTTACTTCAAGTATTTAATTTCTAATCTGTGTGTTGTCTTGGCTTATATTTTTCCTTTTCTTTATAAGTACTTCATATCATTTGTACACTGTATTGCACATCAATGGTTAACCGTTCGAAAAATTGCTGGTTTTAGTTCTACAATGTCTTCAAACGACTATTTTGAAACTCGGCAACCTACTTACCTATATGTAGAAGCAATATATTAGCATTCAATTTAAATTATCTTGACAAGTTATATGTATTAATCTTGTTATAAAATTCTGCCCTTTGCGTTTTTGAAAATGTTAAACTATTTATAACATATGGGTAAATAATAATTGATAAAAAATGATATATTTATTTTAGTTAATGAGAAGTTGAATGTCATATCAAAAAGTATTCTTTTTATCTAATAATAATTTATAATTCACATATTTAGTTACTTTTCGCATACCAGAGCACACTATTTGCAAATGATTACCTGTATAATAGGGCTGTGGTTGTACAGGACCAGATGGTCTCTTGAGTATTTTTATCGTTCTTTATAAAATTTAAGTGTTCTGATCTAGAATTTGATGTAGGTACTAAAAAAAAAGCTTAAAAATAAGAAATTATAATGAATAATAATAATAAGAATGCATAGGTATCATGCAGATATTTTCTGACAGTAATATGATAACGTATTAAAGAGGTCTATATAAATTTGCTGTAGCTATCTTCTCTTTTTTTCAGATAACTACCTAGTCAGTAAGAAATACCCCCTAAAGGCAGCTCAAATCAAAATACGTAGCTAGTAAGAGTAAACTCTATGTACATCTTAACGAGAGGAATTAAGCTGACTGTCTATTGGTCTCCGTTAAATCGATTGTCTACCTCATAGAAAATGAGGTGGTAGTTGAAGAATCTGTTAGCCTGATCGATCTATAAAAGTCAATTGTTTTTTTTTTTTCATTGAGGTAGATGTAAGTATATGACAAGCATGTGTATGGTCTATAAAATAACTTAAAATGAAAATGTGACACCGTCAGCGTGAATAATAATAATTAATAAACAGTTTCGAGCAGCTATATTATCAATAAATCTTAGCACTCTGAAGACATTATTCTGGTTCAATGCTTACATATCATGGCATGTGATCTTTTTTTATTGAAGTGTCACCAAGTTTAAGATGTAGGTAATTAAAATTTGTCGAAAAATAAGTATTATGACCATGTATGAAATACAGCACCATAGAGTAATTACACTTTCAGCATATAGGTAATTTGTAACGCTGGTTTCTTTAACTGTTTATTAAGGGGACATAGAAATCTCTTTATATACTTGAAAGCTGCTTGTAACTTAAGTTTCAATTGCTAATATTCAACTCCATTTATGATGTGAAAAAAAGAGTAAAAATTAAATAATAGCATTGCGTTGTGTACATGTTACCGACACTAATTTGCCCTAATTCATCTTAGGTGACAAAAATCAGGATATTCTAGTCACATTTTTTGTTGGTTGAAGAAGCAGTTGATCAGTGTTTCAGTAAAAATGGAGAAATTCGTTATTACAAAGGATTTTATAAAAAAAGGTACGGCGGTTCAATCTAGAAGGGCGTACCATTGAATTTAAAATTAAACAATTGCCTAAGGACGTGGATCCCATTGGTTGGGTGAGAGATGCCATTAACCAGATTATCCAGAGAGGTGCTGAAGGCCTTGCTGTAGGTGATAAAGTCGCCTTTAATTTCTGCTCGAAGGATTTTAAGCGTGGTGAAGGATGGGTAGGCTTCCGGAATGTGGAAGAGTTAACTTTCGATGATGTTTGGAATGTTATCTCTAACATTTATCAATCAAACTCTACGGGTCTTGATACCTCAACATTCTGCTTGGGTGTCACGTCGATAAGGATGCCCATAGGTAAAGGAAGGGGTAAAAAATATAACACCTTCGATGAAGAATGTCGTATGAGGAAAGGTATTATAGTCATAAATAACACGGATAATCTATGTTTACCTCGAGGATTGGTGGTAGCTATCGCATGTATGAACAAGGATAAGAATCAAGCCAAAGTGCGTAAAGACACTGGTAAAATTCAGACTCGGAGGGCTCTTCAATTGTGTACCGATGCGGGTGTTGTTATACCAGAAGTGGGTTGCGGGATCTCTGAACTCCAACAATTTCAAAAACACCTACAAAATTATAAAATTGTGGTTTACAATTATAGATCAAAGGGGCGCGATACCATCTTCAAAGGCTCCACAGAAGGCTCCACCCTTAATTTACTCTACCACGAGGGCCATTATAATGTAATAACATCACTTACTTCGGCCTTTTGCTGTGGATATTATTGCGAAGTATGTTGTGTACCATACAATACCAAGAACGATCATAGGTGTGGAGGTACATGTTCGGCGTGTCAACATTCACCTGCTTGTCCTCAGACTTTAAAAATAAATTGTGATGATTGCAAGAGATCGTTCAGGGGACAGATCTGCTATAACAATCACAAGAGAGCTGGATCTATGGGAAAAAGTACCGTATGTGAGAAGATTAGAAGATGTTCTGAGTGCTATAAGACGGTACAGAGCGGAAGACAACACACTTGTGGAGAGATTTATTGTAAAATATGCAACACCCATGTTCCAAGCAATCACTTCTGTTATATACAGGTAGATGCTAACAGACCTAAAACAAAAGACACCCTCCTTATGTTCTATGACTTGGAGACACAGCAGGAAAAGGTATTGGAAGACGGGTCCCTGCTCCACAAGCCTAACTTATGCGTTTTCAAACAATGCTGTGATGTTTGTATAGACACAGAGATGGAGATTTGTAATAAATGTGGTCCTAGATTACAAATATTAAAACACAACCCTGTTAATAGATTTATAGAATACATTTTAAATCAAAGGAAAATATTTAAGCAAGTGGTGGTCACAGCACATAATGGACAAGCGTTTGACCATCAGTTTATAATGAATCACATCCTTACCAAAACCGATCTTAAGCCTGAGCCCATTATGAGGGGTACAAAAATTATTATGATGACGGTGGAGAATATTAAATTTTTAGATTCACTCAACTACTTCCCCATGGCGCTTTCTCAGTTACCAAAAGCTTTCGGACTCGGAGATGGGTTCAAAAAGGGTTACTTCCCTCACTTCTTTAATACAACGGAAAATGAAAATTACATCGGTTCACTGCCAGCTATAGAATTCTATGACCCTGATAGTATGAAAGAGGAAGACAGAGAGAAGTTCTTGTCATGGTATGCTGAACACAAAAATGACGAGTTCAATATGCAACGTGATCTGGTCGATTACTGTATATCTGATGTTCAAATTTTAACAGCCGCTTGTCTTAAATTTCGACAACAGTTAATGGAAACCGGAAACGTCTGCCCGTTCACCGAAGCATGTACTATCGCCTCTGCGTGTAATAAGGTGTTCAGGCGCAATTTCTTAAGACCAAATACAATAGGTATTATCCCAAAGCGCGGCTACAGATGGAGAGATAACCAGTCAGAAGTAGCTATCCAATGGTTAATATGGGAGGAGCATAAACAAAACATTAACATTATTCACGCCTCCAAACAGCAGGAGGCCCTAGTCCAAGGAGTTAAAGTAGATGGTTTCTGCCCTGACACTAACCAGATTTTCGAGTTCCATGGCTGCTATTATCATGGATGCCCCACATGTTTCAAACACAGGCGTGACGATCCTTTACATGAAGACCCTTCTGATACATTAAATTTCCGCTTTGAGTCTACTGTAGCTAAAACAGAAAGACTGAGAGACCTAGGGTATGAAGTTTTAGAAATGTGGGAGTGTGAATTTAGAAGACAGATTAAATCCCATAAGGAAATAGAGGAATATGCCAATGAACACCCTTTGCTTGTATCCACACCTCTAAACCCCCGGGATGCTTTCTACGGAGGACGTACAGGGAACACATTTGAATATTATAAGTGTAGCTCAGGAGAAAAAAATCAAATACGTAGATGTCTGCAGTCTGTATCCCTGGGTATGTAAATATGGAAAATTTCCGGTGGGCCATCCCAAAGTTTTCGTAGGCGATGACTGCCCTCAAGATATTACTGCTATAGAGGGAGAAATAAAATGTAAAATACTACCTCCAACAAATTTGTATCACCCCGTACTACCTGTAAAGATGAACAATAAACTCATGTTTGTTCTGTGTCGCACATGTGGAGAACAAATGAGTCAGGGAGAGTGTGTACATAATGAAGAAGAACGTGCATTTACTGGTACGTGGGTGGTGGATGAGATTTTGAAAGCTATCGAGAAGGGGTACAGGTTACTGAAAATTTACGAAGTTTGGTCTTACGAGACATGCCGATTTGATAGAGTCAATAAGGTTGGCGGCCTCTTCACTGAGATGATGAACAAATACATTAAAGTAAAACAGCACGCGTCCGGATGGCCTGGGAACTGTGTCACAAAGGAAGAAAGGGAAAAATACATAGATGATTTTTTTAAAAATGAGGATGTACAGCTAGAGTTTACTGAAATTATAAAAAATTCAGGTCTCCGTTCATTGGCTAAGTTAATTCTAAATTCGTTTTGGGGAAAGTTTGGTCAGCGGGAAAATCAGCCAAAGACAAGTATTGTTAATGATCCTAACGAGTTTTTCAATATGTTGGTAAATCCTTCCATCACTGTGAACTCTGTGCTTCCAGTTGGAGAAAATACATTAATAGTTAATTGGGAGTATATAGAGGAGGCCTCCAACCCTCTAACAACGGTCAATGTAGTGCTAGCTGCTTATGTTACCACGCAGGCTCGTTTAAAATTGTACAGTTACTTAGAACAACTAGGTGATAAAGTTCTCTACTATGACACTGACTCTGTAATATACGTCTCGAGAGAGGGAGAATACGATCTTCCCACTGGAGTCTTTATTGGCAACATGACTGATGAACTCGAGACGTATGGACCTGGTAGTTTTATTACAGAGTTTGTGTCTGGAGGTCCTAAAAACTACGCTTATAAGGTCTTCTCTACTAGTAATCAGAGAGAGGAAATTGTTTGCAAGGTTAAAGGCATATCGCTCAATTATGCTGCATCCCAACTGATAAATTTCCAAAGTATCAAGACTATGGTTTTAACCCCCTCAGATCCTATTTATATTACATCGAGCAACATACAAAGAACAAAAGAGCATGAAGTCGTTACAAGAACTGAAACTAAAATTTATAAACCTAACTCGACGAAAAGAAAGTTCGCTGAAGATCATAGTTCTGTTCCCTATGGATATAAAAAATTCAAAAGCTGTTAGAATTATTTGTTGTCGAGATTGTTTTGTTTGATAGTATGTAATTAAGATAAATTCTGTATGTAGCCATATTTTTATTACACTTTATGTATTAATATTATTATTATTTATGTGAGCGATACACTTTATTATTATTATTATTTATTTTTTAACTACATATATATTGTATATAGTATATATCAGAGGGTATGTAGCACCTAAATGTGACTATATATATTTTTATAACTATGTTTGCTTTTGTATAAATAGTAATCAGTATATTTTCTGTAAACCGGAAAACTTTTTTTTTGTGTACCTCTTGTATACCTTTCTACATATGTATTTACTTAGTACCAAATGTGTATTTAAAAATTGACAATCTCTCTGTTGATTGAATTTATGTATACTTGATTCATTCTTCGTTCAATAAACAATTTTCAACAATTTCTCGATTATGTATTATCTAACTTACCTAACTAACCTAACACACCTATCGCTAATTAATTAATTGTTTCATATGTTTATCTGCTTCCTTTCTATGGTAACATGATTTTCCACCCCAATTTGAATTTCCTATAGTATTTAATAAATAATAGTAATAAAATAAATAATATCATTTGACTATGTGACAGAAGTATTAGTAGAGAAGTGTAGATACAGGGCTTTTTGAATTTTCCGCTCAATTTGACTTTTATATTGCTGCGAATTTCCTGAGATTTGAATTTCCCCGTCAATTTGAATTTCCTGTCAGTGGTGCAGATCCCTAGTCACTGTCTGGTCCAACCGGTGTACAATTTGAATTTCACCGCCAATTTGAATTTCCTGCCGGTAATGCAGATCCAATACTTAACGACCGACGCCATGTTGATGACGTACTGTCTGGCTCAAGTGTCCTAATACCTACTGAGGCGCTTCTAACGGAAGATATGAGCTCCCTCGCAATGAGTGACATCCTGATCTTCATTAGAAGGTCGAAAAGATTCGACGAGGGTGCAAGAGAAGCACATGGATGAGGGAACAGCTGGGGGTTGATAAAAAGGGCCCGCCTGTGGCCTACTTGCCAGGCGTCAGCCTCTCCCACCATTACCATTACCTTATTTATTAAACAATATTGTTGAAAGAAAAGCAAGGGTCGACCTAGAAGCTCCTTAAGGACATAATATTTGAGAAATATTTGATAAGAAATGCAAGAAAAGTTGTGTAATAGAAAAAAATACAGGCATTTTCAGAACATATTATTTTTTTTATGGTAATTTAAAATTTAAATGCAAATAAATTAAACATTGGTAACGCTTATACAAGGTACATAAACAGAAATTTTAGCATTTTTTAAGGAATTTCTTAGCTACGCTCCGCTGATGAGGGGCAATAACTCTGAAACACATGTCCGTAGCTGCATAATTGTCTTTTTGGGGATATGGCACTAAACCTTCTTTGTTGTATTTTGAACCCCAATAAATCTATCTTTTCTTGTATGTGCCAGGTGGAAACGGGCAATACACATAGAGCCGTGTGTCGACTGTGCTGATCGAGGCCCCATTTGTGGCACATGGGAACATGAAGGCAAATTAAATACTGTGTACTGTATTTTCCAGCCTTATTTTGGTTATTGTTCCTGATCTATCACATTCTAGATCCAATTCCTTAGCTACGCTACGCTGATGAGGGGCAATAACTCCGAAACATGTTTCCGTATCTGCATAATTGTTTTTTTGGGGATATGGCACTAAACCTTTTTTGTTTTATTTTGAACCAA
This sequence comes from Rhamnusium bicolor, assembly GCA_029963845.1. Taxonomy (NCBI): domain Eukaryota; kingdom Metazoa; phylum Arthropoda; class Insecta; order Coleoptera; family Cerambycidae; genus Rhamnusium; species Rhamnusium bicolor. The sequence goes on from JANEYF010002951.1 coordinate 77,489, forward strand.
AAATAAATCTATCTTTTTTTTTTTATAAGCTTTTTTATGTTTATGATGCCAAGTATGGCGACTTTATAATCTTTTTTCTACACTGGATTACTAGTATAACAACATTGCCAAGTTTCAAGGTTCTGGTAATTATTGTGGGTTGAATCCCTACACTAAAACGAAACAACTAATTTGCTATATAATCACAATTTTATTCAATTCTTTGTAGCAGCTAAAGCTGTCGTGTTTATCCTTGAAGGATATATTTTTAAAATTATCACTGTTGACTGACTCCCATGAGAAACGGTAGTGACAACATTTCACTTATCGTCGAAGTTATGTAAATATAAAGATGTTTTGTGTCCAAGATTATTATTGGTGAGTGGGTCGTAGGTAAACACCAGCTCTGGCACCAGCTCTCTGACTTAACATGAAGCGATAAATAAATTTTGATAATTCGAAAATGTGTACAACATAATTTGTAATTTTCCGTAACAGATGTTTGTTTAATATCTTTGAAAATGAGTCATTTATTATATTCACTTTGTTTCACAGAATACGACTGTATAGAAGTGATTTGTGTCCACTTTCTAACCAGTAATTGTACCAACGAATCAAGAAGGATTCTTAATTTTATCTATTAATAGATGTACGTCAATAGTTTAATGAAAAAAAATATACTAAAATACCAAATTTGGGGGATTTCCTGTCTATGTATGTTATCTAAATCTATTTTTCACTGAATATACGATATTATCATTAAATCAAAATCGCATGTTTTTCATATTTATGAAACGGTTGCACAACAACATCTACACTGTGCGCCAAGAAATACTCATTATTTTCTTTCATCTGTCCAGTTTTACTAGAATTTACAAAGTTTATCCGGTTAGGTACAAGCTTAAAAATTAACAGTCCATTTAGATGCAAGCAAATGTTTATCTGTAAGTGGCGTTAAAATTACGGGATAATTTTTACTGTAATTAGAGAGCGAGTATTTTTAGGGCACCGGCAAAAAGTCAAGGTTGGCTTCAGGGTGACTACTGGTAAATGTAAACAAGTTCGTGCGCACGATATTGCATAATATACAGGGGTGGAGCAATAGTGCGTCCGACTTCGATATCTCGAGTTCTATGATAGCTAGAAAGTTGATTTAAAAACATAAATAAACTAGACAAAAAAAGTCTATAATCGGAAATTATTTTTGATTATATAGGGTGAGCCAAGACAGGGTCAAGTAACATTTTTTTAAATTAAATGCCACGTATATCAGAAAATTTTTTGAAACATCTTTGTGGCCTCCTTTCACCCCTGTATTATTATTGACTTTCTCCCAACCACAAGGATGTAATGATTCTTTTTTGTTGAAATTATTCCATTTACACGTGTATATAAAAAAATATCACTACAATCACAACTATCGATTTTAGGAAAAAATATGTTAGTACTAGTTATGAGACACATATGTGATGACACTCAACCATTTTCACTTACTAAAAGTATATGTTTAAATTTACAACTTTTTGAAGTTAATTTTCTCAATTTTTTCAAATGGAACACCCTGTATGTTTTTGGACAATGTGATGTAGGATTGAAAAACGAAAATTTTTTGTACGTACATTCCTATGGCTATTTGTGACCATTTTCAATTTATTCAACAATAACTGAAAAAATTCAGCAATAAAAATTAAAAAATGAGGTTTTCTTTTTCAAATAATTCAAGAGAAGGTATTATAATAAGCGTGTTACATGATGCCCATAAAACCATCACACCAACGACAATCCAAAATTTGAAGGAAAAGATAATAAATGCTTTTAAAAATATTACTCCGGCAATTTTATGAACACTGAACAGTAAAAATCTCATTCCAAAGACGCATAGAAATGTGTGCCAATCAAAATGGGCAACATGAGCACTTTTTATAATATCGTGTTGGTTTTGGTGTTAATAAATTACAAAAACTGTATTCACTTCTAATCGTTTTAAACTAAACAAATAAATTATGTATCAATAACAGGCTCCGGCTTTCTTTCTGATGACGTATTTGTTATGCTTATAAATTATATTAATTCTCTGTATAGTTCTAAAACCATACCAATATAACGCCCCGACAATATTAGTCTTTTGAAAGCTCTTAACTTGTAAAGACATAAATAAAGTTATAATAAATAGAACTTAATACACTCACTGTGTTTTAGATAAACCATACCTTCCCATTATATCGTATCTTGAATTTCAAAAAAAAAAATGTTGCAGTTATTGTTCAATAACTCGAAAATGGTTACAAATATCCATAGGGATCTACGTACAAAAAATGTTCGTTCTTCAATTCTAGATTACGTCGTCCAAAAATATACAGGGTGTTCCATTTGAAAAATTTGAGAAAATTCTGTTCAAATAGGTGTAAATTTAAAAATTATTTTTGGACACCCTGCATACTTTTAGGAAGAGAAAATGGCTGAGCGTCATCACAAAGATGTCTCATAACTGGTACTAACATATTTTTTGCTTAAAATCGATAATTGTGACTGTAGTGATTTTTTTTATACGTGTAAATGGTATAATTTCAACAAAAAAAAATCATTACATCCAAGTGGTTGGGAGAGAGTCAATAATAATAATACAGGAGTGAAAAGAGACCACAAAGAGGCTTTAAAAAATGTTCTGATATACATGGCACTCCATTTAAAAAAATGTTAGTTGACCCTGTAGAATCATCTTGGCTCACCCTGTATATTCGAAAATAATTTCCGATTATAGACTTTTTTGTCTAGTTCATTTATGTTTTTAAATCAAGTTTCTAGCTGTCATAGAACTCGACATATCGAAGTCGAACTCACTATTGCCCCACCCTGTATAATATGATAGATAACTGATAGTGATAACGACGACTTACTACGTTTGATGACTGCTATTTGAAGATAATACAGTTTAATATTGTTATACTTTGCAAAACAGAAGGTAACTACGTACCACAACAATAAACGGGGAAGAACTAATTGTAAGCAATCTTGGACGATTTTATACGTTTTTGTCCCGCGTCACATTCCATTAGATCATATGTACAATATATGACTAGAGAAAGAATGAGGTGCGGGGATGTATTATAGGATAATAAACCCAATTTTTTTAAATTATAATCAACCAGTAAAAAAAAAGTAGTTGCATTAATCGAGAAATACCGATAAAAAATACATTTCATATTTTTGATGAAAAAAAGAATTAAAATAATATAATATGATAGAAATCTATCAATATAATAAATATGCATATCCAGTTAAATGAGAAAACCATAAATGCACTTTAATAAGTTTAAAAATGCAACTTGTTAATTTCTGGCAGTTAACTATAAAGAATAATGCTGAGTCATTGTAAAAATACCAAATGAGAGTACGAACGAGAGAGAGTACGAGACTGAAATCCTCACAGTTCCGCCAATATTCTTGGTTGTGATGGTGGTCTTGGATACAGGTGGGCAGGATCGTTCTTGAGAAGGAATCAATACAGAATTTTAATATCTTCAGCTATTTACAAAATATTAAAAATTTTCGGAGATATGACACTTCCTTTTTTTATACGCGGATTCTTTTTTTCAATAGAGAGAACCAAGGAAGTTGAGAGATTTTCCATAATTTCGAAACATTCAAAGATTTTTTGTAATAACATTGAAGACATGAGCGTAACGTGATTAATAAGACCGCGAGAAAATAATAGATTCCAGGTCCGTACATATCATATCGTACATAGGTATACAACATGAGGAAAAATTGATGTTTTTGCAGAAGCACAATTTTAACCCTTTCACGACGGCGCACTGTGTTTCAAAAACAATTAATTTTGGTAAAAAATAAAAAAAAAGCAACTTTCCTGGAATCAAACCAAATTATATGGAAATGCTATTAGACAATTACAGTACTCAGATATGTAAATATTTGCCACTATAAAAATTTATTCAATGATATATAAGCATTTAAACAGCGAAGATTTTTACCTGTTTTCTGCTGTGCAATTAATGGTAAAATAATCCCTTTCCATTTTGTTGCATTTCTCGGAATTGGCGACGTGTAAGTACTTGAGTAACAATTCAAAAAAAAGCTGAAGGTACGTATTTTAATGTGCGTATGATATTTTGTAAATACGTTAATCCGGTTTCCTTGCTTAAAATTTTAATTAACTGCTTGCAGGAATACATTGTTTTCTTTATGTAAATTTTTTATTTGAGTTATAAAAAAATATCCACATTTGTCTGCAATTTTTGAGTACTCATTTTAAAGCTTCAAATATGTTGTTTAAGAGCATATTGTCACATTTTGCTTTTAGCTGCTTTTTCGTTAGAAAAACATATTTAAAGAAAGCAGATACATGGGACTGATTTTACAAAATATAATGTATTTTCTAAAAAAAAAAAAAAAGATTTATAATGCAAAACGCATACTGTTCGTTAAAAAATGTCTGTAAAATTATGGGTGTTTCGGAAGAAGTCAAAAATGCAGAACGAAGAGCACTTCTCGAAAAAAATTCGTAATATTTGCTTTAAATTGGCATCAAAATGGAGACAATCTGGGCGGCAAAATTTGAGTTTTCTTGCATGAAATAAAACATTGTTGAGTAGTGTACTTTAAAAAACACTAAGAATTATTTGGAAATATCTACATCAACACTCTTATTAATGTGTTTATTTTTTACTAAATTTGACACAAAATTGATTTTGTGTATTATATAAAAAAATAATAAATATATTTATCTGTGTATTTACATATTTATATCTTCTTTCTGCAACCGTCTACAAAGTTGGTTTTAGTAAATTTTTTGAGTAGAAAATACATCTTTACTAGTCTAGCCTGGTAACGTGACATAAGGATTGGTAAAGATTTACCGATCCCTTATGTCACTTTTCGTTGACATAGTAGGTACCTAATTAACAACAGCGTCTGAAATCTGTCAGTTGAATTTAATAAATTTTGTTTAGAAAAGATTTCAGATTAAAGTGTTTTGAGAGTAGCTAAAATGGTTGCAGAAAATATATTGTACGCAAGTTACGCAACTCACCAGGAAAGTGTCTTTGCTGGGTTCGCCAGCTTCCAGGACTCGCTGGCTCTCGCCCAGTAAAGATTCACTTTCCGGTATTGTTATGTAAATAACTATTATACAGAGTATATTATTAAACATTTTAAAAATCATTTTGGTATTTCATATTTATTAAAAATAGGAAAAAAATTAAATAATTTAAAAAAATGTGTATTTTCCTATAACTACAAGGGTTAAAAGTTTCATCAATATTCGATGTATTTATAGAATATCTTATTTCCATCCAAAATTATGTCTTTCTTCAGTCAAAATAGTAAAATTTTAACGTTTTGTATTTTTGGCCAAAATTAACCGTCTTTGAATCACTGTGCGGCGCTCGAATTCACTATACGGGTCGTCAGAACGGCTGTTGTAGCCGCAGGCGGTAATATCCGCTTCCCACAATTAACCTTCAAAATGGTGCTTGTTATTTTTCGTTCTAAGAAAAATATGGAACGCCGACTTGGCGAACAATAAAGGACGTGTGTTGCTCTATGTAACTGACGCAGCTTCCTATATGAAGATATCTGCATTGCACTTAAACACAATAAACACATACAGATATGTAAATTTATTATATGTAACATATTTAGCACAGGGACTCTTTCGCATCGCAAAAACTGTTAGGACTCCCACAATAGACAGATTAATGGCCAGCGTGAAGAAGACATTTTCAAAAGTGCCGGCTCGACAAAATTATTTGAAGACGAATTGCCGAATACGCCATTATTCTCACAGCATGTTGTGATGTGCTGGGGCACATGGTTAGAGGCGGCAAGCTATTACTATGTTCGTTTTGATTATGTAGAGGATGATTGACAAATTAAATGCAAACGACGCACTCTCTATTTCACACGCTCAACAGAAGTTAATGACCCCACTGTTCGGGAAGACCTAATGTACAGTACATCCATGGTCATTTTTTAGGAACTTATTTCTTAATGAAGAACTTTGAGTGTACAACTACTTCACCGAAGTATGCACGCAAGTTAACGCAGTACGCATTGTATTCGATTTGCACCAGTTCATTTTTCAGTTATCTGTAGAGTTCGGGATTTAAGTGTAGATGACGTCAAAACCAAGATTGACTGTAAGTTATGTGTTAGCGCGTAATGTTCATGCATGTACGACACGACACAATATGTCGTCCCTTTAGTGAAGTCCGTAGTATCTAAAGTCAATTTATTATGAACACTCACTCGGAAGATGACTGGAGTTATTCTATCTATAAATAAAAACATAGGAAACAGAAGGGCCTTACGTACGGGGTTGAGAGCCCTACCGCTGAGTAGCCCTTAACAAGGAACCAATCAAATGTCTTTACAGCGTAGGCGCCTGTGGCCAGCCAACAAAAATCTATTCGATCTTTTAAAAAAAAAATTATTAAACTTTTTTGTTTTTCGTCCAGTGATCTGAAACTTTTGTACAGGATAGTATAGGCTGCCAAAGTCGACAGGTGGTGATATGTGGGGGTGTTTTTTTTCATTATTTTTTTTATCTACATCCCTTCATGAGTTAAAATGACTTTTTTGGATATGCGAGTTCGCATATTTAACATCTATTTGCTTTTAAAGAATTTTTTTCAAAACTTTTTTGTTTCTCGTCTAAAGGGTCTGAGACTTTTGCATATATGATTGTGTGTTCAGTGAAATATTTATTGCTCCTGTATACTAAAAAATTGCCAATTAAAAGGTAATATATCATATCCTTTATGTGTATGTCGGTGCATTATCCTAGATCAGTCCCTGGTTTTTACGTCATATACTATTTACTTACAGACCTTATTAGTAATAATCAATTATTATCATTTATAATCAAAAATAAAATTATATCATCAGATCAGCATGGCTTTGGTAAGGGTAGGAGTATTGAAACGGCTCTGTATTAATTTCACGAACAGATAGTAACGGCTCTGGATAGTAAAATTTAGATCTGTAGACTTTTTATCTACTTTTCACGGGCATTTGATTGCGTGAACCATGAGTTGTTATTATCTAAATTGGAGATATGCGGTAAAGACGTGTAGCCTTAAAGTTACTACACTCCTACTTGTCAAATAGGGGTCAGAGTGTCGTCATCGAAAATATTCAAAGCAATCCCTTACTTATCAAACAGAGTGTGCCGCAAGGATCCATATTAGGTCCTGTATTCTTTCTTTTATACGCAAATGATTTAAATCGATTTTCTACAAAATTTATCAATAATTCACGTAATATTGTATGCTGATGAAACCAATATATTAATATCAGTCACAATCGGCTCCTATTGCTAAAAAAGTTGAATCTGCCTACAAAAAGTAATATTGTGGTCAGAAAAAAATCTTAATGTGCAAAAAACAACGCTAGTGAAATTCGTAATCCAGAGAACTTATCTATTTTTGAATAAGACGACAGAAGAGTAGATGCAACTGAAACCACAATGTTACTCGGTATCACTCTAGATAAAAAATTGAATTGGGAATCCCATATTAACAGTCTTCGTACAAAACATCGAAAAAAATTGCTATCCTCTAAAATTTATGTCCGATCAGTCTGATCACTGCACCAGAACTGTACTATTAACTCTTTATTATGCTAATATCAACAGCCACTTGAGATATGGCAGTCTTAACTGGGGAAGATGTGCATTATTGTGGGATAGAGTATTAGTCCTACAAAAAATGGCAATTAGAGTTGTGGTAGGTTGGAAGGAGTCATGCATCTTTCAAAAATTTAAATATTTTTACCGTAGCAGGATTGCATGTTTATAAGCTGTGTATATTTGTCTATCAGAATAGAGGAGATTTCCTGGCCAATGGAGATCATCACATATATGAAACGAGGTCCCGTGATATGCTCTTACCGGGTTCACCGTATAAATCTTTTTCAGAAAGCCATCTATTCTATTTTTAAGAATAGACTAAAAAGGCATCTCATAAATAAGAATATTTACACTGCTGAAGAATTTCCTACCTAAGTATGTAAAATACATACAGCATATTTATTATACAATGTAGTTTTTAACAGATGAAATAAAATTATTACTATTATTATTATAATAAATCGCGTAAAAATAATCTTTTTTGTTTTTCTACGGACGTCAAACTTTTTATTAATTCAGAGCCCTGTCAATAAGAAACACGAGAATTTTTAAAATCATGTAGTATAGTAAGTGTGACGTCACTTAATGAAATAAAATTAACATCTGTTTTTTGTAGTACGGACTAAAGACTTCTTTTTGTTGTAAAAAACGTGGATACTCAAAACCGAGATCAAAACTATTATTTTTTAGAAATTTGCAACCGTTCACGATACACAATGAATTTTCGTAATCAATTAATAAAGTAAACATTAATTAGTTTTTTGTCTTACTTTTTTTTGCAATAGACAGAGAATCTGGAGAGTGAGGAGGTTTTTGTGCTCATTTTCAACTCCATTCCCGAGAATTTTTTTGGATATAGTACATGGTTTTCGTTTCTACAAATACGTCGGGATCCTAGATGGTAATATTATGTACGGAGTAGTGCTACAAGGTTCTGCAACCCAGAGGGCTACCAATGCAGGTGAAGTTTCCGTTGTACCGGTCATACGGAAGTTAGAAAATTATTTTACTAATAGACATTGCTTTGTTGCATGAAATTTGACTGTGTGAAATCAACTGTTAACTCTAATACCGTAATCAACATCTGTCTTTTGAATACGAATTGGGTTTTAAATCTTAATTGTAATTTTAATTAACAAATTTGCGGAGAAATTTTGACTTTTTATGTGATTAGAATTGTCCAAAGCAGTGTAATATTATCCACAAAAAAAATTATTTTATATTACATCAAAATGTAAAAGTTGGTTTTCTCAAAAACGGTGTAATATATTGGCATTTAAAAAGTCCATGTATCATATTATGTAAAATTGATTGTTGTTCGCAAAAAAAATAAAAACCAAATTGCTGTGTAGTTATCTAGCTTAGAAAAACAGTACAATAACAATAACCATTTAATATTTATCAACAGTGAGAAATCGTAAAAACGATATCGTGTCATAAATAAAAAAAATGCGTTTCATTCATTAAATAAACAACTCCCAGGTCCGTATGCGTAATAGTTGTTTAGATATAAAGTTGTTAATTTCATTAATAACGTAGTTCACAGAAATTATAAATAAAATATTACGTAAAAAAACAATTTGTTTAATGAAACAAATAACAAAATAGTTTATATTTTCACTTATAGGCGTTGAAAATGAATACTCCAATAAACAATTACATTAAGAAAGGTCCAAGTAATTAGTTTCAATCTGTACTACCTGGGCTAATTACCGAACGATTAGTGTAGAGGTACAAAGTAGATAAAATCATGTCTCATAATTATCTTCTATAGACAGGATGAATGGAAGTCTGGGTCAGGATTTTGCATGATTATAGTGGGTTATTCTGGGTAACAGGTAAGCCCTCAGAAACTTCGCGCAGCCTCACTTTACTCTTTGGAATCCATCCAATTTCAAATTTTTTTTCAATAGCGCAATAACCCGAAAAAGCTGCTTAGGTGGTTAATCCGATTATTCCTTATTTAAGTAAGGTTTCTTACTAAACTCAGTTTAGTATATTTCCGTTACATACACCTCGAAAAATAAAGGACAGTTTGTTTTACGAGCTAAAACAATTTTTAATAGTTTCACATACGGTCATCTGCAATTAGAATCAACGCAATAAAAGTACTTAAGATTATAATACAGTAATTTATGGTACATACATTGTTTTTGTCACATTGTTCATAAACATGATTACAATCTGAGGCTTATAATTATGAATCACCTTTACTATTCTGACCTACTCGGCGCACAGTGGGGCCAAATGCAGATAAAGTTGGCAAAAAAACCAACAATCAGAAATGGTGATGTGTTATATTTCATTTCAAAACTATAGTTTAAAGTTCTCTGCATTATATTCCGTTAAAAAACGGGCAGGGGAAACACTTAAATCGTCACCACACCAGTCGAAACTTGTACTTCTTACTGGCTATTTGTTCTAGAGCGTATTTCGAGTTAGTATAATTTATTCTGTGTTCCATCTGTGAATTGTTTTCGTCATGGAAGCTTTTCCTACAGGTTAGTATATTATTTTTGACTATTTCTATGGATTTATGTTAATGAAAAATCTTAAAATCGAAACAATCACACCACGTGTTAAAATAGAGTAAACATTTTAATTATCTTTATACATACTTATGATTATAGTTAGGTTCCGAGCATTTCCGGGTTAATATTTTGACTTAATTTAGTAAAAACACTATTGTTTTTTCAAAATCTTTAATAAAAGCTTGTGCATGTTTGTGCCAATTTAAAATATAAGTTTATATTTACCATGTGGGTAGACTAGTTAATTTTACCTTTTTCATTTAGTTGATTATTTTTCTTAACTTCGCCCTCCATGGTCTGGTTCTACTAATATTTTTTTAACAACACGGACTATGTATGATGTGATGAAAGAATGTAACAAGAAAAACATTGAAGATATACGTACAAAATCGTACTGAATGTCCGAAAAATCGAACTTCAGATTTAAAAAGAAAATTATCTTATTTTATGGCAGATTTTAAAAAGAGATGGATGGAATCCAATAGAAAAGAAGCTAGATTTCTTAAAAAAAAAATAGAGTATGGCTGGAAACTTACATAGAATTCACAAAATATTGTTCTGAAAATAAGAAAAGAGGTAGACCTGAGAAAACGTCGAAAACGTCAGTGAAAGACCGAAATGTCAGAAAACTAAGAAGATATGAGCTCAGCATTCTCCTGGAGGACTATCATATGCTGCCCAAATGAGTTTACGTTCTTCTGGCCAGATAGATGCTTCTACCATCAAAGACATTACGACGCCTTCATCAAAACGTGTTTTTAAATACAGAACTGCGTACAAGCAATTGACCATTCCACAGACAAGAAAACCTCAAGGAACTGAGGCTTTATCTATGTTTATCGATGCAGCACTTACCGGAGAACAATACAATAAAATTAGATTAGGAGAAAAGATTTATCTCGATTTTCATCATATAAAAAAAGTTAGCCAAAAAGGAATGTTATCCCAAAAAGGAAACAATTATTGTCACGGGAACTCTTACCGAAGTAAAGGTACAAGAGCTTCTGATGCAAATATATTCATTGCATCACTAGTGCCTTTGCCACTTACTATGGAAAAACCCGGAAGAAATGAACAAGTTATTATTTGGCCAAATAAAAGGTGTTCGTCTACGAGATTTTGCAGACACATCAGATTTCGGTTTGCTCACGAGACTACTGACTTTTCCAAGTCTGAGAGAACTTATATAGATAATCAGATTATGCACCTGCAACCAACAAAATGCACTATTGATGACACATGCTTTGAAATAAGTCACAAAATGCTCTTTATAATGGTGGATGGGAAAGTTTGTAATGCTTTGACAGAAACCAATTCTACACAACGTTGTTATATTTGCGGTCTTACTTGCAAAGATTGTAACGACATAAATAAAGTATTAAATGCACAAATTAACCAAAAACATTTGGAATTTGGTTTATCTGTACTATATGCGTGGATAAGGTTCTTAGAATGCATTTTACATCTTTCTTTCAAATTAACTTTGAAAACATGGCAGCCTCGTGGAAAAGAAAATAAAAAAATAGTTTCGGAGAATAAGAAAAGGATACAGACAGCATTTAAAAACGAGATGGGCTTCATCCTAGATAAGCCTAAACAAGGATTTGGAAATAGTAACGATGGAAACACCGCCAGACGTTTTTTTCACAATCCTGATAAATCAGCCGAAATTACAGGAATTAGCGTCGAACTAATAAAAAGGTTTAAAATAATATTACAAACAATTGCCAGGGGACACGTTATAGATAATGAAAAATTCAGAGCATATGCAGTGAATACTGTGATATCCAATGCCACCAACCGTTCACAAAATTCTAATTTATGGACCGGATCATTCAATTCATTTTGAGCAATTAAGTGAAGGCCACTAAAACTTTCTGGAATATACAAAGGGTAGGTACACTGGTCTGGGTTGTCTAAAGAGTCATTTCCATTGGTAGGTACCAAAACAATATTTTGCCAATTTAAAAGCGCAGTTGGCACCGGTAAGTCTGATGCATTGTGAGGAATAGGTCTTAGGGCTGATAGCAAATTCCCATCTTCGATTTTTTGTTTTTCGTTTTTGGAATATCCCTCAGTTCTTGTTACACAAAAGTAGCAATCATCAAAATGACTGGTGGGTTCTCGTCATACCATTGAAACTGCAAAAGGCATGCTTTTTCGTGGGAAGCCCATTGCTTGTCTTGATCTCCGACTAATACTCCAAAATATAGAAAATACGCTTTTTCACATTTTCAGACAATGGCCTCGCTTGTGACTTCACAAGGAATTCTCCACAAATGTAAGAAAACTTGTCAAGTGACGTTTTACAATTGCGCGTTTGATTGGACATTTTTGTCGTAACAGAGTTATGCACGCAAACGAAAACACTTTATAATATATTTAGTCCGCTTTTTCTTCCTTCTTCAAGGTAATGTTTTTCTCGATAGGGACCGAAAAATCAGTTACCCGACGCTGGACAGTTCTCCTACGGCACCGATTTGCACGAGAGTCATGCTAGCAAATTATCTACAGCCATTCCCATCATCCCGCAGGGTTAGTGGCTGTAGATCCCAGACTCATGTCACAAGAATAAGTAACAATTATTCTTGTGCTCTTATTCACAAGAATAAGACTTATTCTTGTGTTCATGTGCCCTAAGTAGAATGGGGAGAACCTAGAATAATCGCCTTTTGCATTTGGCATGCCAGCAACTCAGCCGATATGGGCTACTATTATTCTACTATTAAAAATCAAGACTCTTATGGAGTTACATAAAAATTAATTAAAATTTATTAAAAAAATATATATGATTATCGGGTCTTGATTTCATATGTCTAATTTCCACGGCTTATAATGTTTCTGGTCGGTGGGAACACTACAAATTAATGCTGAAAATCCTGTAATTCGAAAACGCTTTACAATGTACCCTAAATAATCTAATAATAGTAGTTGTAATGAACCTGTGTTTCCCGCAGATATCTATTTGAGGTGTCATGGGTTATAATCCATTATTATCCTTATTATCCTTTCTACGAAGCAGTACTTGAGATTCATGTAATTCAAATATTTCAAGCACTAATTTAAGTTACTTAATGTTCCAAACTTGTTCGAATTTCGAATTGAATATAAGTTCCTGAGACGTCTGAAATATAGAAGTTAATTATTTTATTTCAAAATCTCAATTATTTAGCTTTATTTTAATTAAATCTAAAATTTACTGCTAGCTTTGAGCATTTGAAATTAGTAACAGTGAAATTGTTGAAGATATACCGAGACATGGAAATTATTTAATGTGGAACTGGAACGTAAGTCCGAACTTTCTAGGATAGAAAGACGTGACTATGTTGCGAACCTAGATTGAATAATAGAAAGGACAAGATGATAAAAACCATAATCAAAATCAAAGAAAGACGTTTTAATTTACCAGGAATTAAAAAAAATATATATCCAATATACCTGCAATTTATGAAATTGTAATAGTGATGGGTAATATTAAGAAGAAATTAGGAAATACTGAAGTAATTCGGGGAGTATCAAGATAATTCACGGACAATCCGAGAATACTGGAAAATACAAGAGAAGTACACAGGTAATAATGCTGGTAATACCTTGGATAATACGATGTAATACTGGAAGTAGTGTGAACTTTTATGGTCAGCGTTTTACCCCTCGCATTCACCATATCGTTGAAAATTTTAAGAATTTTCAGAAAATTGGCTTCTATTAAAATTGTTCTCTGTTAAATTAGAATAACAAAATTATGCCATTAATTTTCAGAACACAAGCAAAGCAGTAGGTATATCCTAAAAAAATTTCAGAGGACTTATTAACAATTTTACACGGTATATGGTTTCTAAAACCATACGGATTTTATAAAACGCAAAAAAAATAAAAATAGGTAATCACAGAGTAATATCTCCCGTACTATAATAATTAAGGTAATTCTTTCAACATTAACAGCGACTACAACAAAACTAATAAAAATAGAAATGACAGTAAATATCATTCAAGGGCAAAAATGAATAAACAGAGATATTATGACCAAATATCAAATGTCAATGTAAAACTGAATAAACAGCATAAATTTATACAATAATGACTGAATTTAGGTTTTTATCTAATGTATATTCATTTTTACACTTCAATTAAGAACATATTAAACATCACAATTTAAGAAGGTTCACCAGATATCCAATTTAAATTTACATATAGCTGTAAAAAATTGTCTGTAGTAATATCGAAAAACGAAAATATACGGTTCATTCTAAATACCATATAAATTTAATATACAGTGCATTTCAATGAAAACTATCCACCTAAATAAATGTGGATATGATTTTTGCAAAAAACACAAAAACACGTAAAAAAAGAGAAAAGAGGGAACACATTTTCTTATAAATAGACCTAGGGGATTAGCTCAACCTCCTCACCCCCAGAGCCACTCCTACATTTGTTTTAAATGGAACACCCCATATTTTTTTCAGATTATTAGTTTCTTCTCGAAGAGCTCATTACAAAAATATATAATTTGTGGAGTCTAAAGTGAATAGTTTGGGAGCTACACATTTTTAAATAAAAAAAAAATAGAGTAATAAACGACTCAATACCAAAATTTACTTTATTAGGTGTTTAAACTGACTTCCATTGACCTCCATGCAATGATACAGTCGCGTTTCAAACGCCTCTCTAATTTGTGGCGTTAAGAGTTGACATTCTTGAACAATCTGTTATAAATCATCTAGCGAGTCTGGTTGACTTGCATAGACCTTCGTCTTAAAATACCACCACAAAAAAAAGTTTAAAGGAGTCAAATCTGATGACTTAGGTGGCCACCCCATCATCGGACCTCTTCTACCTCCATGCAACGTACAGGGAATGTATCATTAAGAAATTGACGGACAGTCACAGTAAAATGTGGGAGTGTCCATCTTGTTGAAATGCAAGGAGATTTTCAGAAAAAGTCTCGTCGTTTTCTGTTATTTGGGAAATTTGTGGATCAACTGCTTCTCTAAGGAATTCCAAATAAGACTCAAAGGTTCAACTATATGATCTCCTAGGATACATTGTATTGCAGGTACGTTTTACAATATGTAATAGATATTATGAGTACGGACTCTCGAAATGGGCATAAATAGTTCACAAGTGTTAATGCTAGCGACTGATCTAGCACCATATATCCTTAAAGCCAGTTGCTAAAAGCTGTCTTTTCACATTTAATACATGTAACTTGTATAGCTGGCACCCTACAGTTGGTAGCAGAGGATATAAATAAAAAATTACACACACGCGCGCTAACTGCAAATATAAAACAAAAAGTGCTAAGAACTTTTATGTGTCTGGTTCCCTCATCCCACTGCCACCACAAACTATTTTAACACTTTGGGAACATCGTTGGAGGCAGTTCTATATTATCACAAGTATTTTAATTACGTAAAATCCTTTGTGCTTTAGTTAAATCCTGGTGACTCACAAACCATATCTGAAGCTCAGTATCCTTTAGTTGATAATTAACAACCTTTTTTTAAATACTAAGTATTTTTTAAAGTTTGCAAATATCACCTCAGTCGCTGTACATAATATTTATATAACAAAGGAGGCGTTTCTCGGAAGAAAATATAGAAACTGTGTTGCTCATTCAAATATTCTCGCTCAATCTTGTCGTCTGTAGAGGACAGTTGAACGGTAAACACGTTACTAAACATTGTGTTTCATTTACAATTGTCATATTAACCAATGCAACCGAATAAGTGCGCTGTAATCAAAAAATAAATACATTGTTGGTTATTTACATATACACTGGGCGTCGTACGCCACTCAATTGTTACAGAATTTGGCCCAGTCTACATTATAATAAACAATTTTCAAGTTTTTATTCGTAAAAAATTTAAGGTTTAAACATTAAACCTCTTCTAAAATACTAATTTTCTATTACTTTAAAAAGTAAGGTTATGTAGTTAAATGTAGAAAATCGTGTCGTAAGCTGCGTGTAATTTTCTACGGATGAGGGTGTACAGGACAGGACACGTGTAGTTCATGTAGTTTTCCAGGAAACTCCAAAACATCATATATAAGCGTTTCGCCAACTAGGTTGGCATCATCTGGAGATGATTAAAACTCATAGTTTTAATCATCTCCAGATGATGTCAACTTGATTGGCAAAACGCGCGTCGAGTGCAGTATATACTTAGTGTTTCGTGAAAAACTACTTCAGTGTTATCTGCAAAGGTTCCAACCCAGTTCAAGACGTATAGTGTATTAGATATTTACTAAGAATAAACTACTAATACAACCCTTGTACGTACAACATAACGCGATAGAACATCTGCAACAATTATGTGACTCTTGGAGTATAAACAATAAACATAACCTATTTACATGCAAACTTTCAAACTGACAGTAGTCTTAGTAGTGTTTATGATATTATAAAAATAACACATTAGCGTACCTTACATAAGTCTTTCACAATACAGAACAATGCGTTTTATAATAAAATCTATTCAAAAAACCTCCAATAAAAATTTATTTAAACTTCTGACTACTGTTCATTATAGATTATGACACGTTATTTTGTTATTCTTTATATCCCAAATTGAACGTGTGACGTCAGGCGTAGATGCATTATGGGTAAACATGGTTGTAATCATGGTTACAATCAATGTATGTAAAGGGGTACTATGTTCCGCACCATTTACGAATTTGAGATGCATCACAGGATATAAAATTTCAGATCGATTTTTAAAAATTTAGTTTTGTTCTGTTTGAAACAAATCTTGCATTTAATTGAACATGGTCGAAAAGAACGTGGTGTATCATATGGTCAAATATCTACTAAACTTAGACTATGCATGTTTTTTGCTAGCTGCCACCATCCTGTTTCGTGCATATCAACTAGGTTTTACGAACTAATGATATGTCTCGAAATATCTGGTTACGGCTCTGTTCAAAAAATGCAAGGCAGAAAAATTGCAAATCAATTTCCGGTGAAATATCTAATTAATTACCAATATTACACCATTAATCATATACTTGCGTGTTTCAAATTTAGTTAACGAGGAGTAAGTAACTGTTTAACAAACACACGCAATCAAAATTTATTATATCAAGAAAAAATACATATTCAATGCCTATTTGATATATAAAAAATCATATGTTGGCACCATTTCAAATAATCAACTGTTTCTAAATGACCTACTTTGACAGCACGTGACTCATATGCTTTTAATTTGGCAAATATACATCAATCATATACAGTGACAGCATTGCATTTTAATGCATTTTGTAATAGTTTATTTGGATAATAAAACTATGCGGATAAATACATAACATAAGTGATTTTAAACACAAATAGGAATAGGTAACAATTAATTCAAAACTTGGCAACTACAAACAAACAAGCCTGTGCATAATAAACTAGACAGGCCAGCTTAAAAAATTTAGCTGGCAGAAGGGTTACGCTCTGGCCAGACAATAACTTCGAAGTTAAATGTCTCTAACACAAATACAATAGCTTGTGCCACAACGAGAACCAATAAATAATTCATAAAGATAATGGTGGCATTGTTAAAAACAATGGAATATCATACAGTACCTCGTAATGAGTACGGCACGCGTTTACGATATATCCAGTTCAGTCACTTTCATTCGAGTCACTACACCACACAACACACTACACAGTGTGTATCACAAAACACTGAACTCTGCTGAACTCGAAAAGCAAACTGACCAGCTCGTTTCACAACAAATAGTAAACAATGCAAAGTACAGACTGGCCCCGGACCATGATAAAAATATTTTTTTTGGGGCCCGACAGGTAATTTCACGATATGAATAAGACCTACAAGGCTGGGAACGATAGTATTATCGAAATACCAGGAAAACCCTCTTATTGTGTCTACCTGGGCCCGGCATGCTTGATCTTTCGTGTACCATTTAATACTGGCTGAATAAGAGAGGCAGGCGGAACAACTGCACGGTCCATGATCATACCCGTTCGATGCCCGAGAACGTTTAGATTTAGAAGGCCATGGAACCGCCAAATTTATACAGAGCGAGTCAAAATTCAGTGGACAATAAGAAACGTTTGGAAACATCATATAAAGTTCGTTAATTTTCTGTCGATAACTAAACGTACATTTTGCGTTAAGTTTTTTAGGTTAAATAACGTCATTAACACTACGATATAAAAACACGACTAACACTGACAACAGTGTGTAATTAAAACACGAAATTTTTTTGTGCAACAACGCGAACATCTACCTTATTCACATTCTATAGTCCTAACTAAAGGTAGATTTTCTGGTTGTTAAGTTGGTATACATTTTTAAGGTTAAGTAAAGGCATTAACGGTATAACATAAAAAATTATGACTGACACTGACTGGTAAAGTGAAAAGCTCAAAGAGGAGTTGTTTGGTAAAATTTCATTTTTCTTTTTCATATAAAGATTCTCCATTGTATTTTAATAGTAAAATAATAATAATAATGTTAATGTATAAGCTTAAGTATTGATATGTAATACTATATATCTAAGTTTATAGTTTTTCGATGTATGACACTCCGTCAGCGATGTTCGCTTTGGTGAAAAATATGTTTGTATTTTGAAAATGAACGTTCGACATCTACGGATGTAATACAGGCGCATAAGTAAAACAATCTGTGAACTCACTTAACGAACGTGTAGATGCACCATCACAAATTTGTCCTAATTTGCTAAAATCAGGATCTTTCGTAATACACTCTCGAATTTTTTCACTAACGCGATTATTTTTTGTGTCATTTATAGCCTGTAGCTGTGTATTTACGTCGTTTACTATTTGCAGCGATTCCACTAACGACAACGAACTATTTTGCAATTTTTCTATTGCGTCGTGTAGTCCTCTATAATTGTTATTAATAGTTTTTAAATCTGTTTCAAGGGAAACGTCTTGAAAGCTTGTCTGGCTTTCCCTAATAGCTGCAGCCTCGTTAGGGTTGAACTGTAGTATAACAGCTTTTATTTGTTGAAAATATTCAGCATAATAAAAAGCCGCTCTCAACCACGTTCCCCAACGTGTAAGAATCGGCTCTGGTGGTTGAGGGATACCAGGACACTGTCTGTGAAATGTCGAAGCCGTTTAGGAGATTTGAGAAATACTTTTTTGTATTTGCTATTAATGCATCTACCTCTGGAAAACATTTTCGAATCGTTTCTGCCACAAGATGTAACGCATGCACTTTACACGTAACATGTAAAAACCTACAATTGTCTCTTTGAAGAGAACGGCCTACCACGCGCATTGTCGCGGCACCATCAGTCACAAACAACTTGACTTGTTGAAAGTTCAAATTTTTTCGAATGTCTCCAACACCACACGCGTAATTATTTCGCCAGTACACGCAGTTAGTCATTTACTAGCTAGTAAAAGTGGAAATGTTGGTTTAAGAGGGTCCAGTACACGTACTATAATATTTAAATTAGAATTTTTTTTATAATCTGTCGTCTCGTCAATACATAACCAGAGCCGTGTATTTTTTAATCCACATTTAATCCTATTTACGATATCTTGACGAACAGCTGGAATATATCTACGTAACGATGTACGACTTGGTAAGTTCACTTGGGGATTGTACTTATTCCAAAACTCCTGAAATAGTTGCTTATCCAGTATGTGTAGCGGAATATTACAGGCTATTAACATTAACAATAAATCAAACATAAACTGAGTTGTCAAAGGCATGCCATTTTTCTTATTTCGATGTTGCACGGTATTGATATGACGACGACAATCTGTTTTGTGCCAGCACATTAAGTCTTGATTGCAAACTTTACAAATTATTTTGCTATTTTGCATCCGTCATAGAATAAATCCAGAAATTCACCGATAAATTTATTCACTGTGTCCACGTACGATCGTTTTTTACCCTTTGGCGCATTTGACATTATGTATAATTCATAGGTACAACCTCACGCATCAACCTTTCAAATAAGACTCCAGCGTAAATCACTTCTAAATCGGCACGTGTGACGCCTGCGCAAGACCGTGGCTGTACTCCAGCCACCTCGGCCAGCTTTACATATAAGTAAAAAGTGCAACGCAACAACCAAATACTTAACAACCATAAATAACTATTCTCAGAGATGAGAAGCAGTCGTCCGGGAAATTACTAGTAGTATAATGAAGTGATGTTTTTATCAATAAAGTCTGAATGGCAGCGAATGGTCGAAAGAGCTGTGGGCGTGGCGGTCTCCGATCACCGGTCAGTCATATCGATACCATAAAGTTTTGTCGTTATTAAATAAATTTACGTAACTGATGCAAATAGCTTATTGAGGAAATGGGGATTCCGATTTTTATGCGCTCATATGAAAATGTACCAAATTAAGACGAATTTCGTGCAAAATGTACTTTTATACTTTCATATGCATAAAAATGTACTAAATTTATTACAAATGTACTAAAACGACAACAGTGTCTGTGCTGTGCTTTATATTCGTCCATTCGTGTTCGATCGACTTATTTCGTGTAACTTATTTAACAAATATCTTGTTATTAGCCGATGTTATTGGCCAATATGTTATTCGCCGAATAGCTCACTTTATCTACCAAATAATTATATCGTTAGGTGAAAAGACACCAAATCAACCTATCTGTCAAATAAATGTTATTAGTAGGTTTATTAGGAGATGAAAAGACCAGACCTCAATGGTAAAGTATCCTGTGAAGTATTAATACTTCTCTGATAAAAAAGCTATTAAAATATCCACTGGCATCAAACTAAGGAGTAGTGACCCCTTTTTCATATTGGAGCTTATACGCCACTGATATCATTCTCAGAATTTGATATTTTTTGGTTCTTTGGAATTTTGCACACAAAAAAGCTTATATAACAAATTTTAACTTTATTTTTAAACCGGTCGAAGCTGGCGCCTTTTAAAATCTGAGGTAAGTGGCTGTAAATGTTAATTGAATTTGTTACGGTCCTTTGCTCAGCTGCACCAGCCCACTTGGTGGGGCATAAAATTATTTGTAGCTCGTGTAGTGAAGGTACCTGTTATATCGCCAAATTAGGAATCTGATTAATATTTTTCTAACATAACACACACATTGTAGAATACAGAGGGATGTCAATCGTAAGGATTCCATGCTGTTTGAAATAGGGCCTACAGGGATTTAAAAAGTTGAAACATAGTCAGCATTCTATTTTGTAATAAAAACATTTTTTCCATCCCAGTTACATCAGCACAGGATGCCATTAGAAGGAATGTAATTTATTTGCCCATAGTAAAAAGTGAATAGTTTCGCTACTTACTATTACCCCTTTAGTCGTAAGCTTGCATAGAAAGTTTATTTGTTTAGACTTTCAAAGTAAAACTCCTCCTATTTGCCGCACACAGTATAACTGTAAGTTGACCAGATTTTTTGGCGCTCCGCTGTCTTTAATTTATTTGTTTGTGCCATTCAATTTAAGAAATTAATATTCATGTGACCCATGACTACGTTTCGCAATATGTAAACTGAATGCATATCACAGTTTATAATTTATTTTATATTTTAATTGTTTGCACTTTATTGTACAGCATACAGCACTTAATTTTAAGCCATGTGGATGCATATAATCGGGTAGACATTGATTGTAATAAATAAGTAGGCCCGTAAAGCTGACGAGCATTTCAAAAGGACTAACACGAATTTTGAAATTAAAATAAATTGTTAGTGCGTCTCATTGCAATTTTAATTTCAAAACCGCTGCCAGTTACTTGGGGATCAGAACTTCCTCACCGTAGTAAAACTCGACCTGTGGTGGAGTTTATAATAAAAGTAATTTTTGACGTTTAAAAAAAGTCACATTTTTTGACGTTTCAAAAAAGTCACATTTTGACGTTTTAAAAAAGTCACTTTGACGTTTCAAAAAGTCACATTTTTTGACGTTTCACAAAAGTCAGATTTTTTAGAGCTCTATCTCAAAAACTGTAACTGCTATCGCGACCCACACAGACAGACAGAAAATTTTTTCTGTATGAAATTTTGTGTATCGTCATAATTCGTCCAGAAATGCAATAAAAATTTTCAAAATTTTTTCACGAATACATAATTTCCTCACTTTGAGGGGTGAGAAAGTAGTACAAAAAATTAATTATTCATCAACTTTTCTTTGAGAAGCGACATTTTTGTAATGATGAAAAGTGTTCGGGCCATTTGAGCAATGGGGCACTTGTACTAAAACCACGTTATCCTTTACTCTCAAGCGGGACTTCGCTATATTAAAATGCTGAAGTTGGATTTACACTGCGGGGCTATCTCCCAACTATCTATACAGTCTAAAATGTGTACATCGGTGTAAAACCGAACACTTTTTAAAGATGTTATATTTTTCCACCAAAAAAGAGTAAACTGAAATATCGGCCTGAGTATTATTCTAGAGATAAAACGTTAGTTTTACGTTTTTTGTCGGTTTGGTGTGATTATTTTGAAAAATCTTATATCCTCAAATAGTCGATAATAACAATAGCCCATGCCGAAATGGTGTCGATTGATATCAACATGTGTATTATATCGATGCAATGGAGAGACATTTTTTATTGTGTATCGCTCTCTCGTCAGAATATTGCCTACCATTGTGTTCAACTGTTTAAATGCAAGATCAAACGTTGATTGCCATTTATAAAAATACATTTTATAAACAAATGTGCATACACATTTTTATCAAAGTGCAGTAATTTTTTTATAGCACTGTACACCAGGAGGTATAGCAAATTCAGGACCTTAATAGAATGAGAGGAATAGAATTTAGGAAACACTTAACTGAAAAATTTATTTCATAAATTAGCTACCTATAACTAAAAAAATGCTTGATAAAGTATCATCTGATAGTTATGAAGCTTAAGGATAAGTAGCACAGTTCGGGCAGCTGGCGTCAGGCAGTTATGCAACAGACGGGCCGTTTTTGCCACTCCTCTACCATCTCCTTAACTTATTCCCTTTATTTCCTCTTCAGATCTCCATTCTCTGATGATGGACAGGATGTCATTTCATAAGAAAGTAATTACCTTTCCTCTCCGAAGCACCTTGGCGCCCAAAATATCTCAATCGCCCGACAGTCTCACAATGCATCATTAAATGGTAAATATAAAAGAAGTAGGATTTAAACCATATCGCCGCCTTGTGGATTTATTTTGTTTTCGACTGGTAGAAAGAATATCCTTGTGGTGATAATTCCTTCGGCCAATTGGTTCTAAGAAATTCGCTGAGGCCCTCCATATCGAAGATCCATTAAGATTTCCAATTGATTGTTCAATGCTACTTTATTTCTTACATTATTCCTTTGCCTCGTCTCCTCATCTTATGCACGAAGGATTTTCATCAACATCTATCAGTCATAGGTGTTTCCTGCAGTTAACAGTGACTTAACCTGTCAGGATTTCGATTAGGTGAGTCTTATGACATAGTAACTAGGACAAACGTGACTTTTCGGCGTCTCATAAAATTCCAGGCATCTCTACAATCACTGTTTAACTGTTTCTTCAGTCCACTCATTGTGGGCTTTCTTGTGATGGCCCAAATAGATTCAGATTAGGTTTGAAACATGGATCATCAGGTCCAAATCTGGCTAGCTTGCCCAAGGATAAAGGATGGGCTGCTACGGCAAATAATATATACATTATTTCGCGTAGCCAAATTATAAATTTATTCTTAATTACACAATAAATAATACCTATAACATGAATCAAGCCATTTAGTGATGTATTTTTGAGCAAGCTGGTGAGGGTGAACTATCTACGTATGTATGTAAAAGATGTCTATTTTAAATTACATGGGGGAATTTGACATTTTGAATGGGTTAGCGAGTGCTATCGAGTACACACAGTTGAGGCTTGTGTTTGACATTCAGGCCTATGATGTATCCTCGTCCTCTTATGTTATTATAACAGGGCTGTTACAACTATTGTCCAATCCGAAACCGTCTTTTTGAAAAATCTCTATTTCTGATTGGCTGTAACTCTTAACAGCTCCGTTACTATAACGTAAGAGGATACATCATAGGCCACGGCCGTCACTCTAGAGACGGCCGTGCATAGGCTTGATTATCTCTGGACTAGCGTAAATAGTTTAACATCGAGGTTCACGATCAAAAAAATTGGAAAAATAAAATAAAATAACATCAAGTATGATGTAGGGGATTGTACCCTACATGATCACAGGGCTTGTGCGAGTGAAGGAGTAACACATTTTACACCTATCACCTAACATCACAGCAGACTAGGACTTTCTTTTCTGAAACATTCGATCGTCGACTGAGTATGAAACCCGAGTCAGCTGGCAAAGAGAGTAGATTTCTTACCTGTCCAACAAAGTAGACTTACTGAATGATAAACCGAGATAGTGGAAATTGTGTTTCTTTGGTTGTGTACAACGGACATCCGTTTGATAGAAAGTAAACAAAATTACCTTTAAACTACATACAAATTTTGTCGAAAAAATAAAATGGTTTTAATTCATGTCATGTCCTTACGTGAAATTACAGCTCAGAAATTTAAATGATAGTCATCTGTTTTATTACAGAAAGAAATTACATTCAAATGTTACATTATGTCAACGAAGCTTAGATATTCTGAATAAATATAAAACATATATTTGTATGTATGTATGATGTTTTAGTTAACCATGAAAATTAAATATATCGGGTGATTAAAAAAACAGAAACAAATTTTATCCAAAGTTTTAAATTTTGTTTGTTTTTCGAACACTCGATATTTCACATTCAAGGGAAACTTTACTGAATACCGACAATTTTATGTATATTTAAAATAAGTAGACCGAAAACATATTACACACCACAGAATTAAAGTAAAGAACAGAATCCTTTGAAAAGATATATATTACTTAATACACCCACACGTTGAAAATACATACATGACTAATATTGATTTTATTATTATATCATTAATTTTTAAAATAGATATTACATATTGCAATTTTAATATATACACACAGCAGCACTACTACTAGTTATTACTAGAAAACGGGAGGCAGCGATAAATTACGTCAATTCCAGGGTTGTTTTCGCGTAAAATGTTCATGCATATATGTCACAATTATCTTATCTTGTGATTATTTTTGCGTGTTCGGTAACATCCAAAGTTAATACGAAGAGGGTAGCAATATAACGAGGCTTTTTACTGCGCTATTATTTAACTTAATAAGCCAACAATTATTTAAAGGAATAAAACAAAATCTATAAACGAATACATAAATTAAATCAATACAAATTCTGTCTAACTAAACAAATGCATAAACAGTAGGGCTTAGCCAATGTAATCATTAATTATCGTCCAATATACTTAAGGAATTGTGTTAGAGCCACCTTTTTTATGTGTTCTTTGTGTTTTTTAAGTTCTGGCTAGATCAAAAACCAATGTTACCGTTAAAAAAAAGGAGAAACGTGTAACGACTTCAAACAGTCTCTCATTATGTTAATTATTAATGTCCACGGAAAAAGTCAAATTAATTTTATTCGTAAGGTTCATGAACACAGGCAGATTTGCAAATCATTAATGTTGTCAATCGTTGCACCTTAGCGGCACCTCCAGCAGACACCGGTTGATGCTTTCGTTGCTAGGTACCTAGTTACTTGATAATTTAAGGAGGACCTTACCAGTGGGTGGGGCACAGCTAGCACATCTTTTAGTTTCTTACTCCCAAGACTTCAGGAAACTCCAAGGCAACAGGTCATCACAAACGCAGAGAAAATGCAAGGCAACGTATCTCCAACAGGACACGGCAACATACCCAAATCTCACACCACCTCTCTTCATCGAGACTCAGCATTGTCTCCAAGATATACATACGCAAAGGCAAAGGTAAGGCAACGTACTTAATGCAACACAGAAACATAGGTCCGCACTAGACCGTGGCTCAGCGCTTGAAAACACTGCCCGAAAACATCGTCTCCTCAACGCGCGCACCAGTTACACAACGTCTTCCACAATACGAGGGTCCAGTAGCGCCACGATACAGGGGTAATACAACAATGTATAACGAAAATATTTTAATCAAGTCTGGAATTTAAGACATACTCGAACCATTTTATTTAATTTATAACGAATGTGATCCAAATTATTTATTTCCGAAAATGGACCGTTACAGCAAGTATTGGTGAATGTAACACTAACACACATATATTTTTAACTCGCGGTCACAAGTGTAAAAGTTTATTACTAATATTTGTTAAAAATTCATTTGTATTTTGAGAACGGCGACAGATGCAATTGGCGCTTATTTAAAATATCTGAACTTTTCCAGAGACCACATTTATGTCATGTGTAGAAAAGTCTACTTCTTTGTCATTTAAAAGGGCTATACTTGACGTTTTAAGAAATTCGGGTTTACCTTTCAAACCAGTTTCGAATTTTTGCTTTACTGCCACAGCAATTTCCCGAAAATTAAAAAAATGTACTGCATCTGTCATAGTCCTAGAATTTGTAGATTCTATATGAAATCAAATGTGCGCGCATTGAACAACTTTCCTCCATGCTAATTCAGTTTTTTGTTTAATACTGTCACATTTTTGTGATAAATATATTTTTTTAGTGTAGGTTCCGATGGCAACTGAGTTTTGCTATACTGGCCACTAATACACTTTTGCAAAATTTGCCCAAATAGTGGATTATCTAGTTTTGTTCATGATATATTACAATAAACCATCATTTCTCCTAAATGCAAGTTAAAATGTGTGCAATATAATTATGTGCCGTTAAATTGCATTTCCGGGAAACCGCTATTCCACAAGTTCACTTTATCCTATGGTTATTGTTATTTATTTAGAGGTATTCATTTATTTTTAACATTGGGCAGAGGGCGTACACGTGACAGACAAGCGACCTCGCAAGCGGGCGCCTGCTATTGGCGATACCGACCTTTCCCCCTCAAGATGACGGTTAGTAAGTAATTGTTTTTTATAGCAGCAAGCTGCTCAATTACCTGATAAAAACCTTTAATGCTGTTTTTATTTTTATAAAGAAAACAGATTTATTGCATTATACCTACATAATATGCAAGAATATGTTATCATTTAACATTGTTAGGGTATGTTTTATTAGGTGTTTTAAATAATATGTTCTATTTACATACACGCGTAAAGTAAAAGTCGTCTCTGGAAGTTATCGTTACCTCCCGATCACTATTACAGTTATTATTACAGATGAGGTGGGACAGCAGTACCAAGAGTTAGTTACCGTTTAAAATGTTTAAAATAGTCGCTTTGAACTGTGAATATTATTTTTAACAGTACCTATTTTCTAATGTAGGTTGTACTGGGACCATAACTAGATCGACATCGTTCAGGACTTGCGGCATTGAAATTATCCTTCGTAACGAAACGGTCAGGGCTAAGGTGGGCCGAGGATGTCCTCAGAGAGGAGTGTCATCACTATCAACCACCATTGCTACAGAACCTTGTGCTCGATGATCTGAATTGAGCTACTTAGCACTATCGTTAGCACAAGCATACGCAGATAGATGATTTGGCTATAAAAGGGCAATTTGAAGTGATTGTTTCAAAGATCATACAAGGGGCTCTCAATATAATTCAAATTTAGTGTAATAGACATGGGTTCATTGCCAATCCCGGCAAGACAGAGCTAATGCTATTAACTGAAACATAAGTTCACACTTCTTATATGGGTATACAGTTAAGTCTGAGATATTTGGGGGTAACTTTAGATTCTAAACTGTCATGGAAGGACCAGGCAGTGAAATTTCATTCAAATCTACGGCAAATTGTTATTATGAACATTTTGAACCGAAACTACGTGTTTCGGTTTGGTACCGACTCCATACTCCTCTTTACACCATCAACTTGCACCACGTTTATTAATTACATAAAATGTATGTAAAATCTCTAAGGCGACAGTATCACAATATTAAGTCGAAAACTGGTACCGTTTCCCTTTCTAATCGCATAAAAAAGTTTAATTCATTGTCACCTGCTAAATACCTACATAAATAATATTTCTTTTATTAAAAAACGAGTTTTATCATAGTTTCAGTTTTTAATTTCATCATTCAAACAATTTTTTAGGCAATTAAATTATTCTAAAACTATTTTACCATAACCTTAACTGAGAAATACGGATCTAGAGTAAGCCGAATTTTTAATTTTTCCATAAGGAAAAAATATTTACTTTTTGCAGTTACTATATCAAATAAAAAAAAAAACGCTCAAAATGTAATTAAATCGTGGTGAATAATAGGAAATTACGTTGCTGTTTAGTATCTTTCCATATAGTAACTTTTTTAGGTAAGTTTTTATTAATACTGTTTGGAGGTGATCTTGAACGGTTGTTAGTCAGATAAAATAACATGAAATAAAACAAAATGTTAAAAGTATTTAATTAGTGCTCAAAGTTCAAAGCTTTTATCAATTATCCACAACAACAACAACAACGAGCAAGCTTTGATCAATTTGCTCAATTTTCTTTTAAATAACAGCTTAAAATCTCTGAAACAATTCATTTAAAAGGCTTGAGCTCTTTAAAGCAGAAAGTTATTCTTGTGGTTTTATGTTACAAACAAGTTTTAAAGTTATCTCCAGTCTTGTAAACTTCTACCTTTCTACAGAATTTGAAATGTTTAACTCTGTGGTTTCCCATATTATTGAAGTGATAATTGGGCGCATGATGATAATGATAATTAACAAATGACCTGCAATACTCAGAGCCGGACTAAGGAGCGGTCTAGGACGCGGCAGCCCCAATCGAAAGCAGCGCTGTATGGCACCTTTTATGTGCAACGCTCAGCATTAAATGGAAATAAATAATGAGATGAATTTTATTTTATGCGACATTTTTTAACCAACCACTACTGAACCATAAAATACTGGACACCTGAAAACACCGTTCAGTACTGCTTAGTGGTTAACTTCTTATGCCGGTGCCGATGAACGAACTTGAAGTATATCTATTTACATTATTAGAAAAAATAAAATTATGTCATCTAAAACCACGAAAAAAAGTGTTAGCTCTGGCAATATTCTTCGAACCAGTAAATGTTTTTTTCTATCGCCAATTAAGCAAAAACGTTTTTTAGTTAAGTGCTCATTGCATTAAAGTAAAAGAATTTTGTTTTGTTTTGTTTCTGTTCAAAACAAATTGCTCCGTTTGTGAACGTTTAATCTAAAGTCTAACGCAGAGCTTCGATAGAAATACAATAAAACAGATACTTCAAGAACTAAGAAGTTGGTCAAGAATGCTGCGGTGGAGGTTTCGGTGGGAATTTAATAAATTATTAACATAAGCCTCGATGATTATACATGTTTTTTTTTTCTATTTATTTTAAATTCATACATCAATCGGAATTATTTACATATAGTATTATGCTGTTATTAAATTTTCCAAATGTTTAGTTAATATAACTCTTAAGTAGTTTCCAAACACTCGGTACTATATTCGACGGGAGTTTCGCCTACTAAGTTCGCATCATCTGCAAATCCAAAGTGTTTTGGTGTTTGTGGAAACTACTAGTGTTAGTCGTCATATCAAAGTTCCCAACCCTTCACGCAATATTAAGTATGATTCTCTCGAGATAAATCGACTTTCTTTGGATTATATGAGGTTTATTTCGGTTATTTGGTCTATTAACTATGAATACATGGACCGTAATCGACCTGAATGATGATAATCGTATTTAGCTTTGAACATGGTTCGTGTTTAGAAAGAAATTTATTGCCATTTCGTTTCATAAGAATTACTCAATAAATGCCAAAGTCTGGCGACAACCATTATAATCCTAAACAAACTACTGGGCCTTCCAGTACGAACGTAGTTCAACCAAAGATCAAGGATACTATTATGTAAATATGGTTGTCCTTGGATTTAAAACTGAGTTCAGCTGAATTCTGATTAAACGACTTTCGCACAACTTGCCCTAAAGCATCAATAATTACAGTTTATAACTATAATTTGTTTCTTATAAAACAAGAGTAGGTAATAAATAGTTGCATAACGCCGATTGCATGGACGTACCTTATCAAACTGCATAAGTTAAAATTAAATTATTTTTTGTTATATACTTATTAATTTATACACCGGACAATTTCCGTGAATCCCGGAACCGGCTTCCCGATCGGCCTGTTTCTCTCATAGGAAATGAGAGCAGCTGTGCATATGCGGAGAGATCTAGAGACAGTATTCTCCATTTCCTATTCAAATTCAGTTTATCTACAAACGACGCAGTCCGTAGATGGGTGACGCGAGGATAAAAATAAATAGTAACAACAATGTCGACAATATCATGGAGGACGCAATAAATCAGTACGTGCGAATTTGTGTTGACCATGAGATTTTAAGGAACATATAATCATTAATATTATACGCATTTTAAGTACTATTTAGAGTACACCTCTACTGTTTTTTTTTAAATTATTTATTTAACGTCGGCCTATTTCCGCTACCAGGCCCAATCACCGACACCAGGAGACGAGCTACCCCCAACATGGAAATTTTGCCGAATGTCTTCTCTGTCGAAGAGTAGAGATTTTTTTACTTTCCTAACATTTAATAGACAAGAGACCAACTACTTTACATCCCTTCTGAAGGATGGTATATCACCTACACAACCCTCGCCTAAGATTGATTAGCTTTTGCATATACGCTGATATACAAACCGCTAGAAGATGGAACGAGGTCGCAGAATTTCACTTGAGTTATCATCAAATAATGAATGCGACTACCATTGCTTAACTTTCGTATCGAATACGAGTAATGTTAAGGCAGATCCTCGCTCGCCCCCACCTCCACTGTTAATATGTAGTAAATGGGTATTGCAAACCAATGCGCGACCAGTTGAGGAAATAGTGGTGAATGCTTGTTGTCATATTGGTGTTAAAAGTGAAAATGTTTTATTGCTTGTATATGACGCAGAGCATATACTCTGTGTCCCAAAATAAATGTAACACGAGTGTAATGGACAAAACATTTTTGATTTTGGAATAGCAGTCCTGCTTGGTGTAAAACTATGATATGTCAAAAATTAGTTAAATCAGTGTTTATGCCAGTTTATAAAAATCGTTAATAAATTTTATTATAAAAGTTGTTTAGAATACAGTTTGTGCCTACTTACCAAATTTTAGTAATATAAATTTTCCTTGTTGGAACTGCCGCATTTTTCAGTAGTAGTCAATTATTGTTAAGAAGAAGACGTTAAGAACAAAAGTTATTCATAATACTAATTTATTTCAGAAAAGATATTTGTGATATTAGAGCAAATTACAGTGCAAAATTAAATACCAATTTATTGAAAAAAAAGGGGCAATCCAACAAAGTAAATTTATATTCCTGAAATTTGTAAGGAGGCACAAATTGAGTTCTAAACAACTTTTTTTAATTTTTCATATCTTGAAAAAAAAAGGTACTTTATTAGTGACGATTTTTATAAATTGACTTATGAGATACCCTGTATGACACACTCATTTTTGATATATCTTAGTTTTACATCAAGCAGGACTGAATTCCCAAGTGTCATTCCAAAATTTGACAATTTGTTGTCAATTACACCTCTTGTAACATTTACGCTGGGACAGTGTATGTGTAAGGCCAGGTTTTTTTCATATTCTGGCGTTGGTAGCGGAAATAGGCCGAAGTTAAGTGATTAAAAAATAATAATAATAACGGACGTAGAAAAATATTTTTTTTTCATTACTTCTGCAAATCTAGTGAAATTAGACACGTTGTCGTACACTGTTGCATTTAAATCTGCTAGTTTGTTAAAATTCATTGACGTAGCTAGTATTTTATTCCCAATGGAGCATTGTCTCGATTCAAGGCGAATTCAAGGTTTTGCTTTCTTTTCATTATAAAATATTCATGACAGAGAACTTCTTGGAAAATTAGATTCGTTTAGGTTCCTTTATACAAGTTTTCATTAGCTATTAATCCTTCTTTTTTTGAACTACGTAATAATGTTGCTTTTAACAAAAGAAAAAAAGCTAGAAAAATGATCAAACAAAACCGTGTAAAACTTAGAACCCCACCTTGAAAGTGCATGCCTAAATCTGATTAATGATTAATGAGCCTTTGGTTAATTTTAAATGTTTAAAAGTAAAAAGCGATTTACGGAACTATATAAAAACTAAATCATCTTTCTGTCATAACTTTAATTAAACTTTTCTGTTAAAAAATTAGCTAGTTTTAGGTTCTGAACGTGTACGAATTTGGGTTTTTAAAAGTAAGTAGTTGCTCATTATATCATGCATTTATGAGTTTTAGGTTATATTCATTAGTGTTGGGCGGGTAATAGAGTATTCGTTACTTTGTATTCGTTACTCGCAAATACCCGAAGTACCGAATACCTGCTTTTAAAAGTAATCGTTACTTTAATCGTTACTCTCTTAGGATATCAAGATTATTTTCAATGTAATGAAAACATAAACAAGTGTGAATCCTGACTTCAAGCCGACATAGGTATCTATTATTATTATTTGTTAGTAAAATGCTATTAATACACATTCTTAAACCTATGGAAGAGCTTTGTTTATGTAACAAGTAATCATAATCATTAATCACTGAACTTTATTTACTTATACGAGGCGAGTGCTGTACCTTGGCATACGCAGTATTAGGTAGGTATATACATACCTACTTCATAAATGTACCTTAATGATTACAAAGTAACGAATACAAAGTAACGATTACTATCCGTAGAAGTAGCGAATACATATGAGTATTCAAAAGTAACGAGTATTCCCATCACTAATATTCATACAGCACCTCTTAAGTAGGGAATTTTTCATTTCTAGATGAATTTCGACGATTTATTACGAAAACACAATTATTATATCAGAAAAAACTTCTATCCGTGTATCATGATACCAGCCACAGTTTTTCATATTAAACTTTATTTGAATATGACTTTATCCAACGGCTATAGTCTAACTTATTGATATAACATTGCTATTAAAAAACAGAAAGCTTTACCGCTACCTTGAGGAACCTCTTCGACATTATTCTGTGCATAGTGCCGACACAAAAGTTACAGATAAATACTCCCAGACGCCCTAATTATAATGCCGCAATTCGATTAGTATTTGTCTCCAAGATACAATTTAAATATATCATACACTGTTGCTTAACGGTCGCTTTGGAAGAAAGATGAATGGGTTTTACTAGGTTTTTTTTTAGTCATTGTTATTATTCTTTCATTATTACACTTGACACAACTGCAGTCTACGGGTGTTTTCCACACACACACACACACACCGGCAAAATCTCAGCCGGTGTCGGCGCCGCATGTAATGTAATCAAATGGATGGAGTAAAAATCCAATAAAGGCCCATACTTTGGCGTTTATTGGGGTGTGTCCCAGTAAACACCAAAGTATGGGCCTTCATTGGATTTTTACTGGGCTAGAATTTCCTGTAAAGGTCCGGTGAAAGCCCAGTAAAATCTCATACTTGGGTGTTTACTGGGACATAGCTCGGTCCGGCAGATGTACCGGTCCGGCCACCTACAGCGACAAATACAGCCGGCGTCGATTTCGACAAATCGGATGTCGGGCCGGTCTCGGGCTTGCCGGTGTCATTGTTTCCTTATGTCTACTTGTCCACTTAGGTCTCGACCTGTCAGTGTCGGAGAATGTTGGTTTAATTTTATATTCCTGGAGTGGATTGGAACCTTTGATGTGAAGATAACACTGACGTAGTTTTCCACGAAACACCAAAACACTATTTACTGCATCGACGCGCGTTTCGCTAACCAAGTTGGCATCATCTGGAGATGATTAAAACTAGACTTATGGTAACAATCTACCCCATTTATACCTAAACTATTGTCACAGTTCACCGAACCGTCACGGTTCCATGAACCGTGACCCACTAACCAATAAAACGGGCTATTTGGGATAGGCCCTCTGTCACTATCCATACTATTTTTACACTTTTATCATTTCCAAGCTTTCAAATGCATCCAGCTGTCTAGTATTTGTTACATTCCTAATTAATCTTAAATTGCTAATATCTATTTAATGGTTGTTCTCAAACGCATGTTGGGCTACACTAGACTTATCTGTTCTACCATTTTTGAGATGGACCATATGCTCTTTGAATCTAGTTTGAATTGATCGTCTAGTCTGTCCAACATATTTTTGATTACAGTCCTTACAGCTAATTTCGTAAAACCCCGACTTTTCGTTTGTTTCAATTTTGTCTTTTCGATTGTCTAAACATTTTTGTACTTTGTTTCCTGATGAATGAACCACTGTCATACCTATATCTTTAAAAATCTTACCAATACCACGGATGATTCGAAGATCGAATGGAATCGATACAAATTTCGGATTTTCTCTTTCATATTGAAAGATCGAAGAATTTCCAAGCGACTTTTTTTAAACTTTCGTTTCCTAATTATTTTATCAATTAAACTTACAGAATTTCCATTACTCGCAGATATATCCTTAATCAATGCCTTTCCTTTTTCAAACTTCTCCTTATTGAGGGGAAAGCTTAATAGACGATGGACTAGAAAATTAAAACTCACATGCACAATGGTGAGAGTCCTTAGGGATATATCTTAGTGTACTGGTATCTTTTCTGTATATGTCAAATTCTAACTTATTTTCACTATTTCTAATTATTAATACATCTAAAAACGGTGTTGTCCAGAGTTTTCAGTTTCATATGTGAATTTAACTGACGCGAAACGACTGTTTAATTTAGATACAAAGTATCAATATCAGCGACTTTTGTATCGAACACTGCAGAAATATCATCCACATACCTAAGCCAAACCCTGGGGAAATACTCGAATTCTTCTTTCGCTTCCATCTCGAATCTGTTCATGAAGAAACCGGCAATGAATGGTGACAAAGAGTTACCTATTGCTGTTCCTTCATGTTGTTCGAAGAAATTATCGTTGAATCGAAAACAATTTTGTTTCATGCAAAGTTTAGTGAGTTTGAGATATTATTTTACTACATCTTGACTGAGATTGTTTAATTCGAGTAGATCCATAAGGTAGATCAAAGTCTGTGGTATCGGAACACTTGGAAACAATGAATAAACGTCAAAGGAGATCAAAATTTCACCTTCTTGCAACTGAATATTTTTCACCTTATTAATGAAATTGTTGGAATTAATCACAGAGAAACTAGGTGATGCAATAGGTAAATTTTCGAACTCTTCTGTTAATCATTTTGATAGGTGGTAAGTCGGCGATCCGATTGCTGAAACAATAGGATGTACCGACTTTCCTGGCTTGTGTATCTTAGGCAAGCAGTACAATCTAGGTACTCTTGGGTTAGATACATGTAACTTCCTATTTAAAGCTGGAGTAATAAGGTTGTTGCAGGATTTAAGTACATTTCTTACTTCAGTAACCATTTTTGGTAATGAATTTCTAGAAAGTTTTTTATAAGGTCCATTACTAATCAGATTGTCTACCCTTTCATAATAGTTCTCTTTATCTAAAATAACAACCTTATTGCCCTTATCAGATTTTAAATAAAAACAATCTTTTTTACGCAACTGTTTGATAATTTTTCTGTGTTTTGTAGATTTTGACTTTTTATTTACTTTAGTGACAATATTTGTCGAGATTTGATTTCTGCAAATCCTTTAGAGGGATCAGGAAGGTATTGAATTGAAGTTTCAACAGTTGCAACAATCTCATCTAAAATGCCTTCAGAGGCAGGTAAAGCAAAATTTAATTCCTTGTTAAGGAGATTAATTTCTTCTTCATCAAACGACTGTGAGGAAAGATTTTCTACAATGCTGAGAACTTTTTTAAGGAACACTTTCTTTTGACGTACTACCGATTAATCCTTTGGGTTTTTTTTTGTGCAAGGACTGTAATCAAAAATATGTTGGACAGACTAGACGATCAATTCAAACTAGATTCAAAGAACATATGGCCCATATCAAATATGGTAGAACGTTAAGTCTAGTGTAGCCCAACATGCGTTTGAGAACAACCATAAAATAGATATTAGCAATTTAAGATTAATTAGGAATGTAACAAATACTAGATAGCTGGATGCATTTGAAAGCTTGGAAATCATAAAATGTAAAAATAGTATGAATAGTGACAGAGGGCCTATCCCAAATAGCCCGCTTTATTGGTAAGTGAGTCACCAAACCGTGACGGTTCGGTGAACCGTGACAATAGTTTAGGTATAAATGGGGTAGATGTTAGCATAAGTTTAGTTTTAATCATCTCTAGATGATGCCAACTTGGTTGGCGAAACGTGCGTCGAGTGCAGTTGAGAATGTTTCATTAGGTGTTTACAATATAATATTATTTATATTTACGTTAAAAGTCGTCTCTGGAAATTATCGCTACCTCCCGATGTGTAGTTATTATATTGCCGTTTTTTTCCTTATTGAATACCACTTTTACCAAGAAGGAAACCTAATTTGTTTTAAACAAAAATTTAATTTATTTTTGAAATATCATTCCACTCTTAAATAAAGTAAACTTTAAACCTGACAAGTCTTTCGACTGAAATAAACAAATCAATGACTTCGTTAATTCCGATTTCCAAAGTCATTGAAACAAACATATTTATTAGCATCCGCGGCCGGTTGCTGAGTCCCGAGTCAATGCCGGCGTGTGAATGATAGCAATGGCCGGTGCCGGCGCCGGCACCAACTTCGATTTTGCCGGTGTGTTTGAAACGCCCTACCGGTGAAATTCGCAAAGATCTGTAGCCTAATAATAGTCGTTTTTAACCTAATTAATTATTCGTAAAAGTAATTTTTTTTGTTACTCTGATATGATATAATAACCCACATTTTGATAAAAAGGCATCATAAAAGTATGGGGGAGTTTTAGTACCAAAAATTTGTTACTATTTAGACACATTTTGTTATTTTGAAAACGGCAAAATGTTGTTGGCAAAAAAATATACAATTCGTGCAATTTCCACTTACATATGTAGGTCCAAAGTTTATAGATAACGATAAATCATCTATATTACACAATAAAAATATAAAAATTCATTCTGATCTATCAACAAATCAATTAATTGTTTTTCTCTTTATTTAAATTACCTTCACCTTGTAGCAATACGTATTTATTTTAATATTTCACAAACACACCTAGTAGCGATGATTCAACGCTATGACGTCACCTTTGGATCCTCGTACACTTGAACTTTCCATTTGATGAACATTAAAAAAAAGAGGTCGGTTCCACTAGAGGATTAGTACAATACGGGCTATATCATGACCTTTAAAATTTTACATTAGTTATTTACATGTGAAACTAAAAATTAATAAACACTGTCTAATCTGTCTAATATAGCAGTCTACATGTAACAAAATTAATAACAAATATCAACATTAAAGAAATGGTTTAAAAAATCCATCAAACACGTTTTGACGTTTTTTTTTTTAATTAAATGATACCTATAAGCGTATGTACTAAGAAAGAAATAAAGAAAGAATTTATTGATTATTTAATATGTTGCATAATATTTACTGGTTTGGGCGGATCTTATTGTTTATATACTGGCGAATTTAATGGAATCCATTAATGATCCTTACTTTTACGTACATTTACGTACAGTTTATTCCAAATATATTTGTAACATAAAACTTTACCCCCGTCAAAGAAGCCGACAGTTTTTATGTTGCAAATAAGTTTGAAATAAACTATATATTCAGATAACTTTCAGGGTCTTCTTGTTAAAAAAGTTAGCTGTTTCCAATAATTACAGAAAATGTTTCAGAACAACAAATACGAGTATTCTGATCTTTTTTCTACCCGAACACTACATTATTTATATATATAATAAATAAGCGTCATTTATTGCCGTGACTGGTTCACGTGGGTGTGATGCATTTTAGTGTTACGTTGATTTTTGTTCGGTCTGATTTATAGATAAAATTATTTTAAGGAATCTACAATGTTGCAAGTATTTAGAAATATTTGTATATAATACACCAGTGTCGTCACTCACTGGTGTTTTTATTACTGCAGTAATTATAAATAGTCCATTAAGGCGCCGTTTTCAGCAGTTATGCCAACTTAAATATCTCAATAATTACTTCTCCTATGTATAAATTATATAACATATTTCACAAAATAAAACATAACGTTAAAAATACTATATTGTTAATAAAAATTAGACCAACATGAAATTTTATTAATTTGTTCGAAACATATGAAAATCATATTATAGCAACCAATTATACCACATTTTGCTGTTTCGTAACTATGTATATTACAAAAAAAAATACATACCATGCTTCTTTGTTATATTAGATGAACTCTAACTTTATGTCTTACTCTGAAATATGTAATTTTAATAAAAAAAAAAACACTTTTACAAAATTTTAGCAAGCCGAGGATTGTATAAACAATTTCAAGTGAAATTTGTGGTTAACAGAAACTTTCAGTAATTTTAGGAAATATGTATATAATTCATTAATTCAATCTCAAATAACAAATTGTGTTCTGCAATATAATATTCAGGATAGGGAGTTGTTAGGACAGAACAAACAAAGTTACATTAAATTGCCAACGTTTCGGTTCATTATCTCTAAACTTTCCTCAGGGCTACAAATAAAATTTCACACTAAATTGTAATATAAAATTTTAATTGTCACCAGACGTTACAAAAAGTAAATCGTTGATATCGAGAATGAACAGGGTGGGGTATATGAGAGATCCTTGTGGGATATCAGAGTTAATAGCGAGATATTATAAATGTAAGGTGAATGGTTACTAACATGAAGATAAATCCATTTAAAACAATTGTTGTTAAAAAAAATATAATATGATAGTACCATTTCTGTTTTTTTTTTTTTAGTTTTCTCATATTAATTCATTAGGAGGATGTACTTTCAGTACTTTATTTCGGTTATACTGAAGTGCTAACATTAGCCAGCTGCACAGATTACCTGCCATGATATTGAATTATTATAAAAATCAATGGACAGATACCCCTAGCGACTATATTTTGATGTTGAAATGACGCCGTTGACGATTACGTTATGAGCGTCCCGACGACGACAAAAAAATCGTCGACGGCAGGAATTTTGAAAGTGTGATATTATAATAGTGCACGGAAGCCTGTGTAGGAATTATAAACAATTCAAATACAGCGGAGATGACCAGTTAGTTGGTCTGATCGGTCACCCGATTTGCCCCATTTGACTTCTTGTAGAGTAATTTAAAAAGTAAAGTTTACGAAGAACCAACAGAAAAAATAGCTGATTTAGGAAATAAAATGTATGCCGGTTGTACAGCAATTAACATGTTGCCTTGACAGGGCATTTATTCAAAAGGAGAAACTTCAAAAAAATTACTTTAATTTTCTTTTTTTGGTTAAAATCTTTTCTTATATGTATTTTTTTAAATTACTTTATTGATTTTATATTATGCTAAATTCTCAATTCTCGGATAAGAATATTTACGCATTGTCTAGACATGATGGATTTTTTGTGCATTTCGGCGACGTGTCCGGCTAAGTCGTAATCAGTCAGTAATCACTAATCACTTCCAATTTCTCTCAGGAGACCGAAATTTCTTCTTACCAATCGTACTTACAATGTACTACATATATAACATTTTACATAAATCGCAGTTTGAATACTGCAATAGTAGTTTGTGGAACTATTTTTCAAATTGTTAACAAAAGCCTTTAGATTAATTCGTTTTAATGTGATTACCTATAATAATTTGGGGAGGTTTTGGCAATAAATATATATACATAGTAAAGTAATTATTGAGTATTAATAAATACCTATAGTTTCTTACGTTTTACACTCATTCATATCTGAATGCGCTAGAATAAATGTTTTAGGTAGATAGTAAATCAAACACGACACTTCAAATACATTTTATCGGAGAAACTATTAAAACAACTACTTCGCCTAGAAGCAAGGTGACATTGGATTAAATAATAGTATTTTTAGTAATACCCAATAATTATTTAATTATTTTCTTTCTCAAAATACATAAATACGAAGCAAATAAAATATCAGATTTTTTAAAATATTATTATAATTTAAAAACTACTTAATTAAATGAACATATGTAAATCGCAAAAACGTCTTAAAGCTATTCACCAAAACTCTGAACAAGTTCATAGCTGTTCAGAGCCAACTCGATAAAAGGTCTGAACATTGTGAGTACACTTGTGTCTATAAACAAGTCGAAAACTATCCTTCTGAAACCACATCCTATTTCGAATCCCTTCAGGAAGATTCACCAATAATTGTGGTAGATGTTTTCCAGAAAAAGAAAATAAATCGCTCCAGTCAATGTACAATCAAAGAAATGTGGCCCTATTACATGTTCTCCAGTTATTCCTCCACAAACGTTTATAGACCATATGTGCTGGTTATCAACTTGCTAAAAAAGTGAGGATTTTCCGAAGCATAATAATAAAAATTGTGCCTATTAACAAATCCATTATTATGAAAAGTTTCCTCATCAGTGAATAAAACATTACTGAAGAAGATGACATCTTGCATTTTATTTCTGATAGTTCCTGGTGCATTTGAATATGATATGCATGAAACTTATTTGTTTTTAAGATTCGACTACTTATTTCTACTAATGAGCTCACTTTCCTCTGACTAATATGGGGATTCTCAACCGTTGCCAGCACGACAGAAAACTCATTTTCTTCGTTCAAAACACGTTTTATTCTTTTACTTTTTTATATTGGACATTTCCAGTTTCCACAAATCTATCGAGAAGGTTTTGAAAGCTGCTAACAACAGGAATCCTTTTTCAGGATACCTTTGCTTATGAATTCTATTGGCAAGCAAACAATTTCTGTCTGTCTCTCCCAAAACAAGTCATGTCTACAAGTTCTGCTTTATTAAAGTTCATTTTGTAAAACTCGAAATATTTGAAATTTAATACAAATGATAAATGACGATAGGTAAGTCACATTTTTTACGTTTCAAAAAAAGTCACATTTTTTGACGTTTCAAAAAAGTCAATTTTTGACATTTCAAAAAAGTCATATTTTGATGTTTCAAAAAAGTCACATTTTGACGTTTCAAAAAAGTCACATTTTGACGTTTCAAAAAAGTCACATTGGTGGAATGTCACTAACATTTTTTTTTTTAGACATTGGGACCGATTTTGCTCATTAACGAAATCAATCTCTTCCTTGACCTCTAGAATGTGTGTACCAAATTTGAAAACTTTATCTCAAAAACTGTAGCTGCTATCGCGTACCACACAGACACACAAACAGTACATTTTTTTCTGTCTGAAATTTTGTGTTTCGTCATAATTCGTCGAGATTCGTCCAGAAATGCAACAAAAATGTTCAAAATTTTTTTCACGAATACATAACTTCCTCACTTTGCGGGGTGAGGAAGTAAAATGTACAAAAAAATTATTACAGTAAGGAACCAGTTAAATACTATTTACCCACTTCAATGAATTGGAAGAAATGGTCCCACTAAATGGCCTCATTTCAAAAGTGTATAGAGACGTGTGTTTCTATCAGACTGGGCAACATGTGGAGCACTTATTATAATTTTTTCTAATGAATTATTTGAAGAAACCTCTATTTTTTAAGTTTATTTTTGAATTTTGTACTTATTGATCAATAAAACGAAAATTAGCTATAGGAAAGTACTTATAAAAAATTTTCGCTTTTCAGTTCTACATCATATCATTGAGACCATTTGATAAAATTAAGAAAATTCAATTTAAAAAGTTCTTAATTGAAAAATAATTTTTGGCCACCCTATACATTTTTAGGTAGTAAAAATGATTCAAAAACGTTAATTAGGTGTCTCGTAATTAGTATTCATATAAGTTTTTCTTAAAATCCATTATTGGGACTTTGGTAATTTTTTTAATATGCATCTGCAGATGGCATTATTTCAACTAAAAATTCATTACATCCAACTGGTTGGAATATAGTCAATATAGGAATGAATAGTCTAGAAAGAGGCTTCAAAAAATGTATTAATATACATAGCATTCCGTTTAAAAAAAATCACTTGATCCTGTAATTTCGTCTTGGCTCGCACTGTATATTTGAAAATAGTTTCCGGTTATAGACTTTTTATCTAGTTTACTTGTTATTTTTTTTTAATTTCTAGCTATCGTAGAACTCGAGATATCGAAGTCTGACGCACTATTGCCCCACCCTGTATAAATAGACCGCGTTATTAATACTGCTATGAATGAATAATTGCAACAGCACTTACAATAAGCAAATATAAACGCGAAATAACCAGGTGTGCTAAAATGACGTACATTTGTTATCTTAAATGTAAAGACCATTATTTGATTGTACTCATGTTTGCTGAAGTACCTACCTCATCTAAAGCACGGTCAACTAAGCAGACGGAATTCTAACTAGCGTCTAGGAATTTCACAAATAGTGGAAATTCCTTGGCATTTCAAGAAAATATATGACTACTTAGTAACGAGTTTACTATTTTAAACTTCTTCAGACACTACGACTATGAAGTAATTGCATTACCTAATACCAAGATGATAATTTATTTCGTGATAAAATCTCTGAGCATATGATTTTAATTTTTTGATATAGAGATTATTAGGATCACTATCAATTGATAAAAGCAATAATAGTACACCACGGGATCATACACGAAAACAAAAATGTGTCAATTCATACAGGGTGCTAATAACTAAACGAAACCCTTTTTAACGTTTACGGTTGGGAGTTCGCAGAGTGAAAATATGCTTCATCATAAAAGATATTAATATTACACAAGAATATAATAATACTTATGCTAATTTGGGCAGGACACTTGCAAGTAAAATAAAGTTTAAAAAACAATATAGAGACTATAGAGTACATAGGGAACCTAATATAAATACATTCTTTTTACGACCTACTAATATTCATGAAATAAAAAAATACATATCGGAATTAAAAAATAAAGTCTGTAGGAATTGACTGCTTAAATGCAGATATATCGCCAATGAAATAGCAGCGCTATTAACATATGTAATTAATCAAATATTCGAAAAAGTCAAATAACCTTCTGCTTTCAACACGTCGACTGTAACGCCAGTTTTTAAAAATTGAGATATCAACGAAATTACGAATTATACAAAAAGATCCAACTCACTAGATACACGACTAGCGGTATGCGCAGTTTACAATCGCCCGTCTGTTGCCAGCGCGAATGTCAGAAGGTGCTTTTACGGTAGGTTAGGATATAAACTTTCTCAAGAAGGAGGTCTTTTTGAGCATAAAAACAATTTCATAATGTCTACTTTTCGTAAAGTATAAGCATAAGCATAAGCATTAAAACTGTTTTGAATGCACAAAATAACTAAACTATACAGACCTCATATCTCAGACTTCATAGACATAATTATGTCTATGCTAAAATACTATTTTAAAATAGCTGCGCCATCTGGCACCAAGAAGCGGCACGACATAATTATTATTAGAAACAGTGATCTAATCGGACGAAGCGACGAAATATAATTAAATAAATATTGTATTTAAAATGAATTTTTATGCAGTACAATAATTTACTTAACTACCAGTACAACGCTGTCAAGCAACTTACAAGGGAGGGGCACGACCTTGGGAATTTATTTTGGGATGAGACTTCGTGTAATAATTGTACTTCTTTAGGGTGTTCACCCCTTGGAATGGCAACGCGCAACGCTCAATCGATTCGGAGAAAATGACGTTTAAAAATTCAAACTCAGCTTATATACTAGTGAGGTTCTTCGAGTTCCCGCGGCGAAATAGCCTAGCCGATAACGTGTCTGCGTACCGCTTGGGGTTCGAATCACGTGCA
Organism: Rhamnusium bicolor; assembly: GCA_029963845.1. NCBI lineage: Eukaryota > Metazoa > Arthropoda > Insecta > Coleoptera > Cerambycidae > Rhamnusium > Rhamnusium bicolor. The sequence goes on from JANEYF010002951.1 coordinate 121,363, forward strand.
CGACTTACTTTTTTTTTTTTAATTATTTATTTAACTGTTTTTACAATTAAATAAATTTATTATTTAATATTATCGATCATTTAAATAATAATAATGTCAATAATGTTATTTTACTAACGAAAAAGACTTTAAATTTTAAATCATAATTTAATTATAGTAATAATTTAAATTACTACCAAATAAATATACTATAATTTAATAAACTATTATTATTATTATTATTATTATTATATCCATTAGTAATAGTGTATTTTAAATAATAGTATATTTATTTGGTAGTAATTTAAATTATTACTATAATTAAATTATGATTTAAAATTTAGTCTTTTTCGTTAGCAAAATGACATTATTGACATTATTGTTATTTAAATGATCGATAATATTAAATAATAAATTTATTTAATTGTAAAAACAATTAAATAAATAATTAAAAAAAAAAAAGTAAGTCGTGCACGTGATTCGAACCCCGAGCGCCCAAGCGGTACGCAGATACGTTATCGGCTAGGCTATTTCGCCGCGGGAACTCGAAGAACCTCACTAGTATATAAGCTGAGTTTGAATTTTTAAACGTCATTTTCTCCGAATCGATTGAGCGTTGCGCGTTGCCATTCCAAGGGGTGAACACCCTAAAGAAGTACAATTATTACACGAAGTCTCATCCCAAAATAAATTCCCAAGGTCGTGCCCTCCCCTATTAGAAAAACTTTTTATTTTTATTTTCTCTTCCTACTTTTCCCTATCAAACTTTTTTCGTTCGGACTTCGTATTCAGACGGGCAACTGTAAATTGTGCATACTGATAGTCGTGTATCCAGCGGGTTGGCTCGGTCTGTAGACCAATTTTAATTATTACTAACTTTACGAAAATCCTGGAGAAAATCATTAAAGATTATCAAATTATTTATCAAAATATAATCTCATTTCCCCAATGCAATATGGTTTTTAGTCTGGTAAATCCACTTAAGACGAAAAATTAGCGTCTAAAATATACACTGCTCTGGAGGAGAGCGTGCCATGTATGTGTGTGTTCGTGGACTTAGCAGAAACCTTCGGCACCGTAAGTCATCGCCAACTGCTTGACACACTAGAGGACACTGGAATAAGAGGAATATCACTGAACTTGTTTAAAAGCTATTTAACTGACCACCAACAATGTGTAAAAATAAATAACGTTACTAGTGATTTTGTAACGGTCATTTTGACCAAATGAAGTTACCCTGTTTAATAGTACATAATTTTGGTGTGATGTGCACTTTAATGTTACTTATTAGTAATATATTGTTCCTTTTTTTAGCTCCCCCTTAGGCCGCCACTGGACTTCCGTTTCGCACTTGCTATCAAAACAAGGAGAGAATCTCCATATTAAATTTGTTCCATCATAGATATATTAAACCATGAATCACACCGAAGACCAAGTATTAGTTCACTTCTATACGACAGGTGTTCTGTGTTTATCCAAGTTTTAAGTTGGCATTTCACTGACCTATGAAAATATATTAAATAAACCATACATTAAATTTAGTACATATCTCGTAAAATATAAATTAGTACACTTAATGATTAAGGATTAATGATTGTAATAAGTATTACTTAATGAATAGGTAATATTCTTCGCTTCGTTCCACCTGTTTTCTTAGGTTGGTACTTAAGGCATTGTCAAACAGTGGATATCTAAATTCAGCCCACTTGACCAAATACCGCGATACGGTAAACATCTTTTTGTGTGCCTTGCCGCATTTTTTGTGAAACTCCCAATTCCTTGGGCTAAGGTAAATTGAAATTAATCCTTTATTATTAACAAGCATCATATAATTGTTGATTGGTTTAGTTCTGTATTTTATTTGTCACGTAAATGAAATTACCGGCATTTGTAATATGTCACATGTTTTCCTCAAGGTCGCGAGCCCTTTAAATATTTAATTTTGCATTTTGTTGTAAGAAATTATTAATTAAAGTTTAATTAACTTAACCGTTAGGAGTGATGTGGGTAACCACGCCCGAAATTTTATTGTGTCTTGTTAAGGGTAAAATTTTAAGAATGTTTAATGCAACAAAAAAATTATATAAAAAGTGAGGAATTTTTAAAAAAGGATAGACACAAACACTAAACGCACCTTTGAGTGCCCCGATTCAAATTATCAAAACAAGTGAATTAATACTGGGCCTTTTCAGGTAGTTGGAGTTTTATTTATTATGGACCTTACTTACTTACTTACTTACTTACTTTATTAATGTGAGCTTGAGTTAGTTTTATGGAACCTAACCTGTTTACTGAGCTACTTACTCTCATGGACCGTAACTAAGTCCTTGGATCTTTATATTTTTCATCCTTGGTTGGATGCACCATTTGGACTCACCCGTTGGAGTTTGGACCTTCATTGTGTGAAGATTATTTACATTATTGGCTTCCTGAATTTCACTATCAGCATAGCAGTGTGGAACGGATGTACATGTGGTGACCCATGTAGGGTGAGACATCGAAACCATCGGAAGAACACTCAAGTTTCGACATTTGGTTGATTGTTTTTAGGCCTTCAGCCGAACAAACATTTTCTTTTTGGCCTTCAGCCAACCAAATTTTACTTGAAGCCTTCAGCTTAAACATATTAGTATTCTCATTTTAATGTAAGGAATTAGCTAATTCTCCTAGGTTACAGCCAAGCTGTATCGTGTATAACACCATATAAAATACATTTTATTCCTTATACATTTTAATATTGTCACAATAAATACTTTTATGGTGATTTTTGATTTTAAATGCCTATGATTGATTTTAAGGCCACTGAGTAGCCACAGTTATAAGTTTAAGAAATCTTTACTTTTGGGCATAGGTGTTTTTTTTATTACAAATGGTTACTGGCGCCCTTTCTTTTTTTGTCTTTTTAAGAATTTTATAATCGAAACACGACCCAGCCTCCAAACAAATAACGAGATCCGGGTAGCTCCCTTCCAAAGCCCTCTCAGGGAAAGGAAGTTGGTAGCAATTTTAAACATATTGATTAGGACGTTCCTCAAGGTACCGTTTTATTTACGATATACATTATTGGCTAGTTCGCACTTCAGAGTAGTGGAGATACAATTAGTTATGTTGACGACACTACCATTTTTTACTTGGGAAAAACAAAAACAAAATACGGAAAAAAGATTTAGTCAATATTAAAGACTGGTTCGACTTCAAACTCCTCACCTTAAACTGGAAAGACATTTTATATACCAATTACAAACAATAAGTCAACTGTGCCATCGTTTAACCATATTACTATTCACAATGAAGGCAAAGAATACAGTATCCGGGCTATAGATAAAATAAAACATTTAGGCATAGTTAGAGACAAACATTTACGTTGGGACGCTCAAATTAAGTATATTTCGGAAAAACTCAGATTTGTGCTGTATAAATTTAAATTTCTAGGAAATACATATGTTAGATATCAGGGAATTGAGAATTATATACTATTCCTTAGTGCAGTCATCTACAATATGGAATAATAAGGTGGGGTGGAGCGGCTAAAAGTTACATGAATGGTTTATAAATTATACAGTGTAACAAGGGGTTTTCCTGTCCTATTATTTAATTTAATAAGTCATAAATTATTTAATGAAATAAAATAAAATCTATAAACAAATACATATATTCAAAATTAGCATGATTTTTGACTCTCTTCTCCAGGCGAGGAAGCGAGCAATTGTCCAGACAAAATTCGTGAACTTAAAACTAAATACATAATAAAAAACACACTTGGCAATCGCCAAATTAACTAATGAAAATTGTCCTCTTTTTAAAATGTTTTTATCAAAGTTCCGACGAATTAAAACCACTGGTAATGCTAAAAAAAGAGGGAAAAAACTTGTACTTAATTCAAACAGATTCTTATCAAATTAATCGGTAATATAAAAAGTCAAAGATACTTTACACATAAAGTTCAGGGAACAGACAGATCGGCAAATCAATGCAAATCAAATTATTGGTATTACGCCAGCGAGCCCTTCTAGCTAACACAGGCAGGCTTATTTTCGTTGCTAGGTACCTAGTTTTTCTAACTGATCAATGATAACTTTACCAGTTGTTATGAACAGCTCAACATATTTTCATTTCTTACTCCATTACTCTGCAGAACAGAACCATTATCGTGCTCACAAAACTGCTATCACACCCATATATCACCATAGTATATCGAATGGACAGCAATACTTTTATTCTCTTGACAAATTCTCAACTCATACGCAAAAAGGCAAGGCAACCTACAGACTTCAACGTAAAAAGGTACGGAAAAGTAACATATAGAAGTCCAGACAATCACACAGGTCCACCATCGATCGCAGCTGCCGAGCGTCTCCTCGCATTGTCTCAAAAACATTACCGAAAACATCATACGATCCGCGCGCGCACTATTTGAAGAGTCTGGGACAATACAATTCACTCAGTAGCGCCACGATACAGGGGCACTACAACAAAATTCTAATCAATCTGGAATTTAAGGTATAACTCGAACCATTTTATTTAATTACAACGAATGTGGTTCAAATATCTATTTCCACAAGCGAACCGTTACCACAGGAAATATTGCTAAAAATCCTATTGAACATTTATTTACAGAATTGAAATTATTAGAACTGATACAACTGTATGTTATAGCGGCTAACACCATTCAGTATAAAAACAGAACATTATTTTTAATCTAATGGTTATAGATATAGATAGTTAGTATATATACTCCACATACCCCAATTACGCTGACAGACAAAATTTCCGGTCGGCGCGCGGTAACCGGAAATTGAAAAAAAACTTTTTTGGTTACCGGACCAAACCTAACGCAAAACGTTTGTTTTGGTGTGTACAGTACTGTATTATAGTGGCTATTAGTCGGTTTTTGAACAATTTGCCATCAAAGTGTCAAAAAATGGATCAAAATTTGAAATGTTGATAAAAAATAGTTAGAATTAAAAAAAAGTCTGCCCAGCTAGCTTATAATTCACAAGAAACTAAAAAACCCTAACTTTGGCTGGCAGACACTTTTGCCAAATTTAACTCCCCAAACCACCAAGGGTTAAACAAAATTTTTTAGTTTTTCGTGTCTGACTTTTTCTTATAAATATTAAAAAACGTCGTTTGGATATGTTATTACAGTAGAAAATACGAAAAATTTGAGCTTTTTTAACCCTTACGGAGTGATTTGAAGGGTTAAATGTGGCAAAAACGTCTGCCAGCCAAGGTTACGATTTTTAAGTGACTTGTGAACTTAAGCTGGCTGGGCAGACGTTTTCTTTCGATTTTAAATATTTTTTATCAACATTTCAAATTCTGATCCAATTTCCGCCACTTTGATGGGAAATTGCTCAAAAACCGACATATAGAAATGTCTGCCACTATATTGCAGTAGTGTACACACCAAAACAAACATTTTGCGCTAGGTTTGGTCCGGTTACCGCGCGATGACCGGAAGTTTTGCCTGCCAGCGTAATTGGCAATTGGGGTATGTGGAGTACATATACTAGCTACCTATGTGGACAAAAAATCGGTATAATAACCATTCGATTAAAAAAATATATATACTGTATGTCAACTTCTGATGTTGTTACTCACAAACAAAGTTTTGCCTTCGTGAGACTCTGTTTATTTACATATTGTAATTGTTTTAAGAAAGCTCTATTTTTATTGTTAATGCTTACATCGTAAAAAAATATTAACATAGTCGTTAGAACGTAACAATAACGTAATATGGACCAAAACGAGTGCCGACTCTTTTGCATAAACCAATTTATGTAGTTATTCATTTTCTTCTATGATTTATAATCAAAGAATGTCATTGTTAAACGGATCAACTTTCAATTCAAGTACTGTTATATTATTAATCCTTCGATAACATGTTATGTGCGTCAGCTAATTGTTTCTAATGACTTGAAAAAAGTCACGATGACTGCCATTATTTGTTTACTGCTTTCCTAATGACAAATTAGTTCTGGTTCTTTTCTCTTTCTACAATGCCTAATTTACATTGGACCCATTTTTTCTATATTCAATTTCACGTTTTATTTGGATATTTAGGTCAAAGTCGGTTATTAAACGATTCTATTAATCGCTTTCGAAATTAGAAGAAGCTGCATGATATACATACATACATACAAACCTACACATAAATAACAACTGTTTAGTTATTGCTTATTTATTATTTAGTCATATAACTGTTACAGGAAGCGAACATGATACGGTTTATCGATATCAAATGAGGAAATCGATAGCAGATTTGCATTAGAAAACGAAAGGTTACAAAGTCCGACAAAGTTGTGCAAAAAAACTACTTAATCAACAATAATTACAAAATTGGTGCAAGAATAATTATTATTAAGAAGTTTATTCATTTTGTAATAGTTTTTGGCAACAGGAAAGAGATGTCCCCAATGTAAAAAATATAAGATGAAGGAAGACATGAAATGCTCTAAACACAAACCTAATACATATTTAAAATATATTATGGGCCAAAAATAAGGCCGTTTTTTTATTTATTTAAAAAATGGTAAATGGTATTGGGATATTACATATTACGTTCGTTGAGATACAGCCAGATCTAGGACATTTTTCCCTAGATTTAGGTTTGTTTTTCAAATAGGGAAATAGGGAATTCAGCGGACCTTTTAAAATTTTAGAAAATTCAGGGTATTTTTATACAAATTTAGGAAAATCAAGAGATTTTTTTAAAGCCCGCTTAGGTATTTTAGTGCGAAAAATTCCCTATATCATTATCTACACTGAATTTTCCAAAGCCTTTGATCGCCTGGATCACTCTACTCTATTAGACAAATTGAGTAAGTTTGGACTGTCAGTGATGCAGTTAGAATTTTTCTCTTCATATCTAGAGAATAGGCGTCAGTATGTTGAATACCGTGGTTACAAGTCGTTTGACCTAGCCACCTCCGATGTACCCCAGGGTTCTGTACTGGGCCCGTTTGTTTGTTGTTTTTATAAATGATATTGCAGATAATCTTAATGTAGAGAGTCTCTTATATGCCGATGATTTAAAAATATATTGTGTCATAGAAAACAAACAAGATTGTGAAAATCTTCAGAATAACCTAAACATGGTAAATGACTGTTGCCTATCTAATAACTTACCTCTCAACATATCTAAATGTAACTCATTCACCTTCTCTAAAATGCGTAACCCTATCAATTACGATTATCATATAAACGATCAAATCTTGCAGAGACCGGATACAGTAAAGGATCTTGGAGTTATATTTGATAAGTGTTTAAGTTTTAAGGAACTTATTAATTTCACCGTTGCATCGGCACTAAAAAGTTTAGGTTTTATAATTAGAAATTGCAAAGGGTTTAGTCATACTGATATTATGAAACTGCTGTACTATTCATTTGTACGTTCAAAATTACTGCTCGTTGATAGGATATGACATTTATATAAATAATGTTGAGAATATTCAGCGCCGTTTTATTAAATATTTGTGCTTTATTGAAGATAATATTTATCCAATAACTGGATATCCGCAAAATGTGATGTTGGAAAGATTTCACATGTCAAATTTGAAAAATAGAAGAATAGCACATTCATTAATCTTTTCTTACAAAATTATTCATAACATGTTCCGATTGCCCTCTAATTTTGGAGCAACTGCATTTTCAGATACTTCGTATGACAAGTCGAAACTGTGAAACATTTTATCTCCCTACACCGCGAACTAACTTATTAAAATTCTCTCCTTTATATTTTATATGTAGAAAATATAATCTACTGCAAGATCAGCTTGATATATTCAACTGTAGCATTCGTTCAATTAAACAACTTGATTCATAATTTATAAATTTCGCTTTATATACTATTCTACTGTAGTTCTATTTTAATGTGTTTTTTATTTTACTTTACTTTATTGTTATTAATATTTTTTTTGTTTTTATTATTATTATTGTTATTATTTTTATTATTGTAATGCATGTTGTTATTTTGCAATACCTGTTTATTATAATGTTCATATTCTTCATTGTAATGTTCCCACCCTGTAAATGGTTACCTGTTGGGTGGTAGCATCCAAATAAATAAATAAATAAATAAATCACGGTTGTGATTGTGCACTGGAGCGCCGCCCCCGTCTTGTTGGTACCACATAATTTGCTAGGTATTTACACAGAATGAAAGAAACTATTGTTAGTTATTCTTGTGGTATTTATGTGTCTCTTAAAGGACGATGTTACTCTGCTTGTAAAAATTGTAAATATTTGTCAAACTCCGATAAATAAAAATAGAATCTCATAATTTTATTGGTTATAATCCCATACTAAGCCATTAAATTTAAATGTCGACTCATCATCAGTGAATAAAAATCTTGCCAAAAAGTTAGGGTTAATACGAATTCGTTGCAACAAGTTAGTTACATATAAAACTTCACTCTTCTGGAAATCGTTTTCATGTAATTCCTGGCGTAATTCAAGATAATAGGGTGGATATTTATAATTTTTCGTGGTTCTGTTGCTAATGTAAGAATTTACTTGGTCATTAATTCTTGTTTGGGAAAATTCATTCTTAAAATACATATTACATATAACAAAATGCCAAATTTTAGATGAATATAACAGTGAAAATAGGATCACAAATCGGTTTTGTAAATTAGTTAATGTTAAAATCTGACAGCTAACATCAAATTGTTTTCATCACCTACTACATTAATTCGCCAGCAGAGTAGCCCATCCGAAATATGACCGTAATGAATAGAAATGAAGGAAAAAATAATTGAAATTGTTGAAGCAAATATTCTAAATAATAAATTTTAATTTTCATTTAACATTTTCTGTGTACCTGGCTGGTTTTTCCTATGGCTATTGAAATTAAAATGCATATTACCCCTCCAAAAAATGTAAAAACCTAAACATTTACATGAATATCTCTTAAATCCTTCAGAATAGATATAGGACATTTACGAAAATTGTAGGAAATAAATAGGCTTATAAGATTTTCTAAATAAAAGGAGTATACATTTAAAATAAGCGGCATAGTCAGTTTCGAAGTTTGCTTTAAATGTCAATATTTTCTGAGCACCCTGCAATAAATAAATTAATTCTGCATTAACTAGTAATTAAAATAGACCTACTTTTATTCACAAGACTGATGTAGTTTTCCACGAAACACCAAAACTTGATGAAATATCTATCGATAAAGATATTTGAAAATTTACCACTGCACTTCATGTTTTAGTGTTAATAATCAATACATCTTTTGAACCAGGAATATTTCCATCTTTTTTAGAAACATCTATAGTGATTCTGCTTTACAAAGGTGGCGATTTAGATGATCCATCTAACTTTCGTTCCTTATCACTAATACCCACATTGGCCATAATTATCGAAAAAGGGTTGTTAATTTTTTGTGTTCCTGCAAGTTGCTCAGTAATCACCAATTTGGCTTTCAAAGAAATAAAAGTACTAATGATGCCATGTTTTCATTTTTAAAGACAATTTACACTGAAATTAACAGTGGAGAGTCCGCTGCGGCAATATTTTGTGATCTGTCGAAAGCCTTTGATTGTGTCCACCATGAAATATTGTTGCAGAAGCTTGAACACCATAGCCTCAGAAGTACTACCTTGAACTGATTTCGGTCTTATTTGTTAGCTCGTAACCAAATAGTTTGATATTCTACTTACTCGGACAAACTCAATATAGGTCATGGAGTGCCTCAAGGTTCTGTTCCTGGCCCATTTCTGCTTTTATTGTATATTAACGACCAGACTAAAATTGATATTAACGAAACTTTACCCTATTACCTGATGACACAACGATACTGTGGCATAATAAAGATGGTAATACCCTTTGGGAAATAATGTGTTCGGATATAAGTAAGGTCAAAGATTGGTGTAATTCTCACTTGCTTTCATTTAATATTAATAAAACAAACATAGTGACCTTCCGATGTAATCTTATGGATATCCCTTTGGGTTTGCATATACTTGAAAGTAAGCCATGTACAAAATTCCTAGGACTAAATGTCGACCGCAACCTAAAGTTTAAAGAACATGTCATTAACATATATAATAAGCTAACATCTGGAAGCTATGCCATCAGAGTCATATCTAATGAATTATGTTACATGACTGCAAAAACTGCATACTTTTCATTAATTGAATCACATTTGAGATACGGTATTACCTTCTGGGGTGTATATGCAGTAAATATGATATTTGTAATTCAAAAACGTGCTGTTCGATACTTGTGTAGAGCTAGAATTCGTGATTCTTGCAAACCACTTTTCTTGACCCATGGAATTCTGACAGTAATTTCCATTTACATTCTGAAAACAGTATGTTTAATTCACAAACACAGAAGAGGTCTTAATAATACATCATCATCTTATGTCACTCGTCAAAATAAAAATCTTGCTTTACCAATTCCAAAATCCACTCTAGTCAAGGACTCGATTATTTACAATGGTTACAAGATGTATAATCATCTTCCTTACAACATTAAAGACTTTTTTTTAATAGTCAATTCAGAAAGACAGTTAAAAGTTTGCTAATTGTCAAACCTTGTTATAATTTAGAAGAGTACTGATGACACGTTTTAATGTAATAATTTGATATTTTATTTATTTATTTTAAATAGTTTTTCTATTGCCTTGTTTGACTTATATATTCTGTTTGTTATATATCTATGTTTACATCTGTTTATATCTATGTTTTCTGGTTTTTGTTTGTTTTATTTTGTTCGTCTACTTTTGATCTTTTTACTTTGTCAATGAGAAATTGTTTCTTCTGGACAATAAAGTATATTTTGATTTGATTTGAAACACCCTATACCGCACTCGACGTGCATTTCGTCAACCAAGTTTCCATCATCTGGAGATGATTAAAACTAACCTTATGCTAACAATGAATCCTATTTATATTTAAACTATTGGTACTGACCCACTAACTAACAAAGCGGGCTATTTGTGATTTTCAATCTTTCAAACGCATCCAGCTGTCTAGTATTTGTTCCATTCCTAATTAATCTTACATTGCCAATATCTATTTTATGGTTGTTCTCAAACGCATGTTGGGCAACATTAGACTTATCTGTTCTACCATATTTGAGATGGGCCATGTGCTCTTTGAATCCAGTTTAAATTGATCGTTTAGTTTGTCCAACATACTTTTGACTACAGTTCTGACTGCTATTTTGTAAATCCCCGACTTTTCGTTTGTTTCAATTTTGTCTTTTGGATTGCCTGAAAGTTGTAATTTGTTTCCCGATGAATGAACCACTGTCATACCTACATCTTTAAAAATCTTACCAATACCACGGGTCAATCGAAGATCGAATGCAATCGATTCAAATTTCGGATTTTCTCTTGAAAGGTTGAGAAATTTCGAGGTGACTCTTTAAATGTTCGTTTTCTAATAATTATTTTATCAATTAAGTTTACAGAATATCCATTATACGCAGATATATCCTTAATCAATGCATTTTCTTTTTTAAACCTCTCCTTATCACAGAAACTTGTATCTTCGAATCATAGCATCACTAAGGGAGAAAGCGTTAAGTTGTTGGGGGTTATATTAGATGACAATTTAAATTGGAATAGTCATGTTGACTATTTGGGGAAACCACTTACAAGTGTAATTTTCTTATTACGCAAATTGAAGTTGGTATTGGGTTTCAACACACTACTTTCTGCATATTTTGCATTGTTTCATTCGCGTATTTCTTATGCAGTAACCTTATGGGGTAATTCAAGTCATGCCATAAGAATTTTTCGTCTTCAAAAGAGAGCTGTCAGAGTAATCAGTGGAATTAATAATAATAGGGAACACTGCCAACCACTATTCTTAAAATTCGGTATAATGCCTTTACCATTTTTACATATATACTCCTCTCTAATTAAAATACATAAAAACGTCAGTAGTTTTGATACCCACTCTGATTTACACAACTATAGTATAAGATCTGCAAATTTACTAAGGATACCTCGTTTTAGGCTGAAAAAGTCTGAAAGTGATTCATTAAATTTTAATTTGTATAATAAACTACCCCCTGAAGTAAAGTCACTAAATTTAAATCGTTTTAAAAACAATGTTAGAAGTATTATATTAAAACATTGTTTTTATTCAATTGAAGATTATTTACGGGCATCACTCTAATAAACAAGAAATTGATTAATAATAATAGATGATAAAAGATTACCCATTTAAAATCGCATTGTATTTATTATATTGATGTGGAGCAGAACTACCCGATATTTAGTTTAAATTTGTTAATTAGTTTAATTTTGTTTTATGTGTTCATAGGTGTATGTATGTGTATATGTATACGTGTGTATATATGTGTGTATATGTATGTGTGTGTATGTATATGTTGCATGCATGTGTGTATATGTGTATGTATGTGCATGTGTATATGTATGTGTACATGTGTACATATGTTTGTATATACACTGGTTTGTCATATATGTGTTTTTATTTATACGGATATACTATGTACATTATAGCTTATGTATTTGTATTTGTGCTTTGTATATTTATATTTATATATATCCAACCCTGATGATCTTTAAAAAAAAATTTTTTTTAACTATAAGATTTTGTGCTCTGACTTGCTACAAATGTACAAACCTGTATATAATGTGGTTAAATAAACGATATCTATCTATCTATCTATCTATCTATAAAGGGGATACATTCTAAAGTACTGGTATCTTTTCTGTATATTATGTTAAATTCTAACTTATTTTCACTATTTCTAATTATTAATATGTATTAATAAAAATGGTAGTTGTCCAGAGTCCTCAATTTCATATGTGAATTTAACTAAAGCGAAACGACTGTTTAATTTAGAAACAAAGCTGTGAATATCACCGACTCTTATATAAACACTGCAAAAAATATCATCCACATACCTAAGCCAAACCCTGAGTAAATATTCGAATTCTTCCTTTACTTTTGTCTCGAATCCGTGTATGAAGAGGCTGGCAATGAATGACAAAAAGTTACCCATTACTGTTCCTTCATGTTGGTCGAAGAAATTATCGGTGATTCGAAAGAAATTTTGTTTCATACAAAGTTTAGTGAGTTGAAGATATTCTTTTACTCCATCTTGACTGAGATTGTTTAATTCGAGAAGATCCTTAAGGTAGTCCAAGGTCTGTGGTATCAGAACACTTGGAAACAATGAACAAACATCAAAGGAGATCAAAATTTCGTCTTCTTATAATTGAATATTTTTCACCTTATTAATGATTAATTCCAATTGATTTCATTAATAGATATATCTCAAATATGGTGAAACAGATAAGTCTAGTGTTGCCCAACATGCGTTTAAGAACAACCATAAAATGGATATTAGCAATTTAAGATTAATTAGGAATGTAACAAATACAGCTGGATATATTTGAAAGCTTGGAAATTACAAAGTGTAAAAATATGAGTAGTACAGAGGATCAATCCAGAATATCCCGCTTTGTTGGTTAGTGGGTCACGGTTCACTGAACTGTGACAATAGTTTAGGTATAAATAGAGTATACTGTTAGCATATTTAAAGCATCTTCTGATGATGCCAAATAGGTTGGCGAAACGCGCGTCTAGTGCAGTAAATCATGTTTTGGTGTTTCGCGGAAAACTACATGTATTGTATTGTTGATAATTAGAGCCTGGATCCGATTATTACATTGAAAATATTGTCGTGGAACACTTTCAAAATATCGCGTCCATTTCTCTCTCGAAGTACTGTAGAACGATGGATAAACGATTTCCCAGAGTTAGAGTTCGATGCAATATTTGTAAGAAGAAGACGAAGAAAATATCGGCTTGTAATATACGGGCTTTACTGATAATAAAGGAGGCTTTGGACAGTGTCACACCTTTGACTCACCCTGTACATATTTACTTATTGAGATATTTGCATTTCGAGTGAATCATAATACAAAAAAAAGGACACCTCCAAATACCTTGTCGCTGATCTACTAGGCTAGGCTATATATAGAACAATTGCCGCTAACGGCACTTCTTTGGTTTTAAGAGAACAGACACAAAAAGAGATCATGGTAGTCTGTGTCAGCACTTCCGTAACATCCACGAATTAATTAAACGCTTCCATGGACAGACAACTCTGCCTGCGGTTTTGTATTATGCAGCACTTTTTGTCATGAGCGGTGTTGCTCTCGAATAGAAAATAATGATGTGGTAAATGGAAAGTGAGTATAGTATAATATCTAATAGCCTGGAAATGTGAAGAATATTAGTTCGATTTTCACAAACACAATACATCAAAACCCCTCAACACTGAAAACAAAATTATACAAATTAATAAACTAAGGATCTATATAATTAAATATGTGTGATAGAAACCTTATACCCACCCCCAATAGAGTTAGACAGTTGAGACTGATGGTGATGCACTGATACAGGTGATGAAAAGATTCTTGTTTTATCTATCAAAATAACGATTACGTCTGTGAAAATAATAATCGTAAAATTACGATTACGATTATGATTGGAAAATAAATAATTTCAAAAACTTCAAAGTTAAACTTTAGTTAAAACTTAAATAATGTATACCTAGTAAACAAACCCAATAATGTCAAAATTAACAAGCGGCAAATTATTACGAGGTTGCCTTTCATATTTCGGAAATGGACGATCCTGGTGCTGCCATCTAACAACCGACGTCCCTATCGTAAAGTTCAACTTTTTGTCAGTATACGTAATCAGAACGTTTCAACGTACAGGCGCTATTTGTGTTGTTTACAGTGACTTAACAAATTCATCTCGGCTAACAAATGGAATTAAGTCGTGAACATTTCCGTGCGATTATTTTTTACAACTTTCAACGTGGATTATCTCAACAACAGTGCATCGATGAACTTAATTCGACTTTTGGCGATGAAGCACCATCAAAAACCACTGTATATCGGTGGTATACGGAATTCAATCAAGGCCGTAGTTCGCTCAGTGACGAATTTCGTGAAGGTCGTCCAAAATCGGTTGTTGTTCCAGAAAACATTGATGCTGTGCGTGAACTGATATTGCAATATTGTCGTGTGACTTATCGTGAGATTGAGACATTCTTGGGCATTAGTGGGACCAGCATACATTCAATATTACATGAACATTTGGCCACCAAAAAAATTTGTTCGCGTTGGATTCTGCATAATTTGACAATCGCTCAAAAAAAAGGCTCGTGTCGATTGGTCGAAAGAAATGCTCAATAAATACAATCACGGTGCTTCAAAACTCGTCTATGACAGGTGATGAATCATGGATCTATGCGTATGAACCTGAAAGTAAATAGCAGTCGACTGTATGGGTCTTTCAAGACGAGCCACATCCAACAAAAGTTTTTCGCGCACGAAACACTTCGAAGCAAATGGTCGCCTGTTTTTTCGGAAAAACCGGACATGTGGCAACTGTACCATTAGAACAACGTCGGACGGTCAATTCTGAATGGTACACAACCATTTGTTTGCCAGAAGTCTTCGGAAAAATAAGGGGAACCAACCGCCGAAGACGCATCATTCTCCACCACGACAATGCGAACTCTCACACATCGGCTCAAACAAGAGACTTTTTGAGAACTCAAAAAGTCGAATTGATGAGTCATCAGCCGTACAGCCCTGATTTGGCACCCAATGACTTTTTTTTATTCCCGCACATCAAAAATAAATTAAGAGGTCAACGTTTTTCGACACCTGAAGAAGCGGTTGATGCATTCAAAATGCATGTTTTGGAGGTACCTCAATCGGAGTGGAAAAAGTGCTTCGAAAATTGGTTCAAGTGCATGCAAAAAGTGTATTGATCTTCATGGAGAATATTTTGAAAAATAATAAAGCCATTTACAATGATTAATTTTTTTTTGTTCTCTATTCCCGAAATATAAAAGGCAACCCTCGTACTTAAGAAACGTAATCATTGCAAGTTCTGGGAGCTCAACTAGTTTCGTTTAGGGCTTGGAATGAGTTTTGCTGTTGAAAACAGCTTCTAATAAATATAAGAAGGAATATCGATCGTTCTAATCCATCCTGGAGCAAGTTAGAAATTTTATTTGTAATTTGTTTCGGATGAAGATGGGAGAGAGCTGTCGATGCCCTAGATGTGGTTCGGACTCCACAATAAACTGTAGGGCCTCATCTCTCTTTATTCAACACAAAATCCTAGGATTTTCTGGGACTTGCTTCGGTAACTTGAGAGGCGGTTAAGAAAACATTTTAAGAAAACATTTTATATTGAGCAATGCCTGGAGATTTTTTAAACGTGAAAAGGTGTAAAACAAGTGTCCAAAGGCATAAGAGTTACAACAAATAATCGTCAAATGTAATTGTAATCGACGATTACAATTAACCGGAAAAACTTTATAAACCGAAAGTTACGATTAATCTTAACCGTAATCATTTTATTGCTAATTGATATTTCTCGAAAGAAAGCAGGGAAGAGTATAAAATTTTAACATTTTTCTCCCAACGGTGAAACACAGGGATGGAACCCCAAGACATATTCATCTGAACAGAATGCCACGTCTTAAAAAAATACAATTGTGACCAATCTTTTTATCTCATTTCATGCCATTCGTATAAGGAAAGTAGACGAAAAACTACGTTTTACAAGTACTTATACTTTATCAGCTTCTGTCATCCGGGCGACTTCTAGTCACTCGTTAAAGCAGCTGTCGGAATCCATTTGATTTTAAGAGTTTTTCTGGCACGAACAGCAAAGTTCTGGAATTAACTGGAGTGCACAATCATATTTTTCGCTGAAGTGTCATTCAATAAAAAAAACATGGATGATTTAAAATTAAATTCTGAATAGTGAATAATTTTTCGATAAAACCGGCATCGTTGTTAGTTCTTGGGTTTACTATGCCCGACTGACCACACATACTCAATTCTACAATACGAACACAATAGCCCAGTCTCAGTATGTCACCATCTATTACTACAATACAATAAAGCACGGGTGATAAACGCTGTGCATCATCCATGGTGGACGTACCACAGCATTATTTTGTTCTACAGCACGAAAGGTGTAATTTAAAAAATACGTAATCCTCTTTTGTTTTTCTTTTTCCGCGTCACAGAGTATTTCATCATCTGTAATCTGCGTAAATAAAAGGTATAGGAGATTGAAATATTGCAATAAAAATACTATTAGATACAAAATTTTACATTTTTCAACTACTCCAGTAACAATATGCTATACATAATTGCATTTGAAATAATTGAGATATGAAAAATGCGAGGGTGCATTGTCATCACCGGAAATACACTCGCTGTCGACGGCAAGTATTTTCGCATACTAATGATAACAGGTCGGTAATATTGCACTAAGTCTGGGAACCGAATACAAATAATTCGAATAATTGGGTATTCAAGTTCGAATTCATTCTAATTTAAATAATCGAATATCTTCGATTATTCAAATATTCGAATATACTCCATAATCGAATATTCGAGTAATCAAATATTTTCATTTTTTTTGGAATCGATTTTGTTGCTAAAATAATATATATTGTTGTAGTTTATAATAGTAGTAGTTGTTGTTGTAGTTTGTTTATGTAGATCACGTATTGATTATTAAATCATTTTCTATGTGACCAATTCCCACAAGTTTTATTTGAATTTTTTTGTTGTGCAAAATCTAAAACTGCATTAATTTTTAATAACCCTATTAAAAAAAATGCACTAAAAAATAAAAACTCGAACACATTACCAAAATATTCATATTATTTGAATAACCGAATCAATTTAATAATACAAAAATATTTGTAGATTCAGAGTAACCGAATAGTTCGAATATTCGAATAGTTCGATTATTCGGCTCAATCGGAAATTTCGATTAGTCGATTAATTTAAATATTCGAATAATTCGAAAATTCGAATAATTCGAATATTTTCTCGAACGTATATTCGAATACTAAAGTCTTAAAAATTTCCAGCATTATACTGCACCCCTGTTAATATAAATATGATCTCGGTTAGGAGAAGAACGATGGAATATGCCCTTTGATAAAAGCTGACCATTTTCTTAAAAAATAATTTTGGATTGATGATGATCATTACTGGGCCTAGGAAAATTTACATTTAGTAAATCACTGTGTCAAGGGCGCTCTACCCTTAAAATGTGAGCTGGAGTATACAATAGTAGAATTTATTATTATTATTTCTTTGAAGAAAATATGAATGCTGAAATGTATTTCCGATTGCTATCGCTTTAGTAAAGCAACACATAATGTACGAATTATGGTGTTTTTAGATCAATATAAAAAATCTAGCGATACACCATCAGACGCAGCACCCTTTTTAGAATGGATTTAAAAATAGAGGGGGGTCTATTATCTTTTAAAAAAGTTACAGACCAATAAACGAAGAGATGTCCAAAATCCCATGAAACACAAATCTTCCAATCACCTACACCTCTTTAGTAGAAACTTGAAGAAAATTAAAATTTCATTGGAAAACTGTTTTTTCCAAAATTAAAATCTCGTTGACAAAAAAATATCTTCTTCAAAAAATGACATTTCATTGAAAAAAAATTTTTTTTCAATTTAAAAATTTCTTTTGTTGGTTAGATACGAATTATGGCGTTTTCAAATCAATACAGAAAATCGAGAGATACACCATCAGACGTAGCAACCTTTTTAGAATGTATTTAAAAAAAGGTAGGTCAATTTTCTTTTAAAAAAAGTTACAGACCAATAAATGAAGAGATGTCGAAATCCCATGAAATCCAAATCTTGCATCACCTACACCCGTTTAGTAAAATCTCGCTAAAAAATTAAAATTTCATTGGAATTTTTTTTTAATTCCCGACAAAAAATATCTTCCTCAAAAATGACATTCATTGAAAACAATTTTTATTTAAAAAATTAAGCTAAAAATTTTTTTTTTTTTTGAAATTCTATAAAAAAATACCATGTACCAAGAATCAAAATAAACATTTAGGCATTAATAACATTAAAAAAGTAACATACAAGACTTGTTAAAACATAACATTGGCTACCAAGTCTGAAGTATTTGCTATGAAGCAAAAGCAAAATATTATTCATTTAAATGAAGCAAATGGTTTTACTACTACCTTCTGCATCGAAGCATTTGCTTTTGCTTTTACTTCTTACTTCAAGCAACTGCTTCTATTTTATTCATGAGACCCAATATCCCATTAAATGAAGTGTTTAATATGAATATCAACAAGATGGTGGTCCGTACCACAACAATATTAGGATAACGAATCTTTTAAATGATACATCGATGAATGGATTGTAAAAAACAGACAGATAAGATGGCCCCCAACAAGGCCAGACTTGACCCCCCTAGATTTTTTCTTATGGGGTACTTAAAGAATGAAGTGTATAAAAGAAGACCTAACACATTACTGTTACTTTAAAAAAAAATCAATCGCCGCCATATTGTTTTTGTCAGAAATGTCAAAAACACCTCGACTAGCGTCTACAAAATATTTTCTCCTAGTTTTCGAAATTTCAAAAATTTCCATAATTATAGGTGATAACGGTTAAAAAAATAATTTTATGCCGTATTTTTGTTTGTTCCAATCTGATGATGATATAATTTCAGAGGATATTTTTATATCAATATAATTACTGCTATAATTTATCTCATGTCAATGCTCCTCAAAACAAAACATTAACAAAGACACGTCAACAAAGTACCTGGACCACTAATTTATTTAATTATCCTATTTATGTGTTTTCGTAAACATAAATTACAATTTTAATACCGATTATTTATCTCCGGAGCAGTCGACCGTAATTTTCCCTTTTTGTTTTCCAACTCGCCAGACAGGCATCCCGCGTCAGTCACATCTACAATGTCACATTGCTGCCGGACTCTTTCTGCCTTTAGCTTTGACGAGGAACTCGAGTGTTTAGAGCACTTTTCAGGATTAAAGGATGTGCATAACGACGGCCTCCTGGAAACATCCTAGGGGTTACAACAAAGAAACGGTATAGCTCTGCCTATCTACCTTTTCGAATTTGTTGGCTGATTCATTTACACAACGATTATGTTTTGGCAGTTCCGCTTGACAAAACATGTCTAAAAAAACTACGAGTGCTATTGTTGCAGAGTTGTACTTTATGCAGGGTTGGCCTCGGCCATAATTTTACATATAACATGCGTTGTCTATTTGACGGACGCAGTGGCTAGTAAATCTTGTAAATATCGGTTGTAAAATGAATAGGGTTGCAAATATGTGCAAACTATAGTCACATTTAAGGAAATGTATATCTTCCTCGATAAAACAAAAAGAATTATTGGATAAATACACATAAATCGAGCCAGACCAGTAAGAACACGATTAGCGTTATACGCAGTTTACAGTCGCTCGCCTGAACGAACACTCTCCACCCCAGTTTTGGCGATACTGAAATCTGTTTCGGCTCCTCTCAGTGCTCTGGCAAACACCCCAACTCTAATGCGTAATCATTGACTTTCGGTCGGACTTCGTATTTAGCATACATTAATCGCCCCATCGTGCTGGCAACAGACGGACGACTGTAAACTGCGCATACCGCTAGTCGTGTTCCTAGTGGTCTTCTGGCTCGATCTGCATATAACTAATAAGTTATAATAAAAATTATATTCCAAAGTATTCCAATAGATAGGGTAAAAGTTAATTTACAAAATAGTAACAAATACTAGAAATAATACCTAAATAGATACCATGGTAGAAATTACCTCAATATATTTAATTGAAGATTAAATAAATTTTTTAAATCTATCTGATTGGTTGTATCAATTGCTATGTTTTCAATATATTTTTATTTTTGTGGTTTGATCTAACTTTTCCAACTAGCTCGGACATGTACGTGGAAGCGTGTCCCAATTTCACTTTTCCACAAAATCTACATCTCCATTTAAATGATAGAAAAAAGTTTTGACATTTTATTTATTTCGCGTGGATAGGAGGAACATATCCCAAAACATAAAAAACAAAAATTCTACGCCTGCGATAAAAAACCTTTAAATGTTTCAAGATTTTATTTCTAGTCCTTGAGTGAACTGAATTTGAATGTAAAATAATGTAGCACTAAAAATCTTTGCATTTGCAAAAACCGGAATTCGACCGACCAAAACTACGAAATAATAATAACCAGTTTGGTTCAAAGTGTCCAGTGCTGTAAATATTGGGAGAATCGCCTCAGAATGAGGAAATGCCTCATTCTCTACGCCACCAAGATTTTTTAAAAATTGATGGCATTTTTGTATTAAAGTTCAATTTAGAAAAGAGCGATACTCTTACAAAATTTTAATTCCTCTTCATTTTTGATATATTCAAGGTTCAAAAATCATTATCCAAATTTTGTCCAATATTAACATTTATTCGCTATCTCTATTTAATATAAGAATAGTCAAATATAGCTGTCCTAGTCCGATAAAATGGAAGGTGAAAGTAGAGGGTAGCACTTGCACTGCTGTCATTTCTGTTCTATCCCGCGCTTTCTCTATGGTATTTATCTGTCAACTAGAACTGACGAAAGAAGTGTTTGTTATTTTGTCGTGATTTTGATTATTTCTCGTTGTATTTTGTGATATTTGTGTGTTAAAGACTATTTCTCTTCTTAAAGACTACCAATTTCATATAACTGGTAAGTTATAAAATTATAAATAATTTTATCAGCTATATCTAACCTATATATTAATCAGAAAAGATAAACAGTATTAGAAAATGTGCTAACTGTATCCTTTACCTATTTCATTCCTCATAATAAACTTTGAAATTGGTTGTAGGTTCTTTTTTTGTTTGAGTCACAGAGTCACGAATTGTGTTATGTGTGTGGTTCTTCGGAGGACGATGTGGCAAAACTTCATTATTTTCCTTCAAGGTTCAAAAGGTAAATTAAGGCCTGCACTAAATTAACAACACTTCTAACAGCACAGTATTTTATGTTTTACAGGTCAAACATTTGGCAAGAGAATATGGGTATACATTACACTGAAGAAACTCTTCAAAATTATAGGATATGCTCCCGTCATTTTACTGTTGAGAGTTATGTCGACCTAAGTAGTCATAGGTTGACACGCAATGCAGTCCCCACACTTTTTCCGTGTCGTCAGTTGGCAACATACCAAGTGCAAGCAGGTAATATGTGTTTTACAAAATGTTGGTGGTGAGGAGTCCTTAGATATCAATCCATAGTTGTTACTAATTAGCTTGGTAGAATTATGGGAGACTTTTTACTATTATTTAATTTATTCAAAATAAAGAAATATAGATCTGAACCAATAAACATGGTCGCTAATATCTATCTCATTTTACTTCAGATCTCGCCTCAAGTGAGGCCTCAACTTCAAAGAATATACCTTATGAGTTGGCAGAGGAATTTCCTAGCATAGTGAAGGCAGCTAGTGAATTTTTGGATGAGATTCCCAGAACTTCTGTATCAGATCAGAATGTCACCGTTCGAAGACGACCAGTGTTTAGAGGCATTGGCGATCTTTCAAGAACAACCTCTACTCCAAGAAAAGTTAAACTTATGAACATGATTTGTCAGAAGGAGGACCATATACGGAAGTTGAAAGTCATATGCAAGCAGAGGGCTCATGACATCAAATCTCTATCAAATTTAGATGACTCATCAGTAGTCAGAAGTATATTTAAGGGGATGTCAAATACTACAACGAACTTCCTCATTACCCAATTACGCTGTGCCAAACGCGATTAAAAAGGTAGGAGATGGACTATCGAAGAAAAGGTTATAGCCTTGACACTTCTCAAAAGGAGTCCAAAGTGTTACAAACTATTGTCAAAGATCGTCGTCGAACATTAATTTCACTATAGGAAAAATTCCCATTCCATGTTGGCATTAATTATCACTTATTTAGACACATCAACAACAGTTTACCAAATGGGCAAGATAAACTGTGTCTGTTGCTATTTGACGAAATGGCATTAAGGAATGGAAAATGGTAAGGGTCCTTATGAAAAATTTTTTTTGCCGAGTCGGAATTTATTACCTCAGGATTAATTATGAGTTTCCTGGTCCAAAAAATATATAAAAGGAAGTGGGTATAATTTGTTATCTAAAGGTTCGTAATCGGTAATGGTAATAATTCTTCCCGCAGTCTGATAAAATTGCCTTTATAAGTGATTATGTGTATATTGTTACATAAACAATTAATTTCTGTTTGTTTCCTGTTTTATATATATTTTATGGTGACCAAAAAAATAATTAATTGCCCTAAAATTGTAATAAAAATTACGAAACGGATTAAAAAAGTAGTTTTTCTCAAAATAACCTTCCCAAAAAAATTTTCCAACAATTTAAGTCGGTCAACTTTCTATTACATTAAGGAAAATGTTCAATATGATGTAACCTGCAACCTTCTAGAAATTTAACTGTGACCAATTTTTTGAGTGGAAAATACATATTTACAGGTCTAGCCCGGCAAAGTAACATAAGGATTTGTAAAGTCTTTACCGATTCCTTATGTCATTTTCTGTTGACAAAAAGTATCCGATAACAATTAAAAATGATTATTCCAGTCTTCTTTGAAAGTAAGCGTATGATGTCTGTCAGTTGAATTTTATATTTTATTAAGGTTAAAAAGTTTTTTGGGACTAGCAGGAACCGTTGCAGAAAAAACATTGTACACAACACATCCAGAAAGTGACTTTACTGGGCTCGCTAGGGCTTTTGCAATGGAAATTGCCAGCTCGCCCAGTAAAGAATCACTTTCCGGTCTTGTTGCATAAATAACTATCATGCTTTCTTGATATTTTCTGAAATATATTGACAAAATGTCCTAAATTTGCTTTTTGTAGTTTTCTGATATTAATAAATTGTGTACAAAATATAATTACCTACCTACTTGTGTTTTGAGTGTTATGCTAATTATCCAATACAAAAACATATTTCTTTTAAATCTTATGTTAAGCGGTTCAACAAGGTTACAATTAACCTTTTGATTAGTTTAACATAAAAATTAATTGACATCTGGTTTTGTATTCTAACTTTAAAATAGCTTTGTTTCTGCAGCAGTTGGTGACCGTTTGTGGATCATCAGATATAGTCACTCGGTTAGTTTTTAACTTCCAGCGAACAACTAATCAACTACTTCTGGTCCACAAACGATCACCAACTGCTACAGAAATAAAGCTTATAAATAATATCAATAAAATAATAAAAGGGGGGTTTTGAATTTTCGCGGGCGTTTGCTTCTTGCGCCATCTACTTTCACCTTCCATTACAATCGACCAATTTAATACTGCGGATTAAATTTTAGCACGTACTTGCGCGTCTCAGGGTTGTCTCTGACTGTATCAGTGCAAGTTTATCTCGACTCAATGTCTTAGTTTATTCGTTTTCAAAGATGCCCAGAATTAAAACATATTTTTTTTTACACAACATTGAAGGGCTATGTCTCCGTTACTAAAAATTTTGACCCATGTTCGCAGAAATTTCGTTCATGTTTTTTTATTTAGAATCACCATATTAATTTACGGAGCAAAAATTTGTAATACCCTGTATAACAATCGCTATACTTCTTGAAGCACTTTTTCAGAAAAATGTCTACTGGTATTTACCAGCAATTACTTTCGCCCCAACATGAATATGTCACTGTCAACGCATAATTTTTTTTTTCACACTTTTACATTATTTTACTTTATCTAAGGAAAAGGGCAAATCATTTACATATTTTCATTTATCTCATTCTAATTATTTTTAAGAATAACATAAACAAAACATTTTAAATGTTATTAACTCTACTCACTTAAAAATAACCCTTCTTGAGGTCATTGACATATATTTTTCAATACACTGATAATTATTGCAAATTCATGTTAAAGTCAATATTACTAAATAAAATGCATTTGTAAATACAAAAAACAAAGTGTTCGATCGAAATACAAACACAGCACACGCAAGTTGCCAAAATATTTATACTATAAGCGAGCAAAAAGACGCCAAGTTTGTTTTTGGACGTTGAGGAACCGTTTCAAGAATAAGTGCCAAGACTTAATTATAAGAGTTCAGAAAGAAATAGATACTCTATTAATAGCCAGCAGTTACTGACGCGGCATACCTTTCAAACTGAAATTAAGCTGTAAATGTTTAATAGATGTGGGAAAAAATAAACATTGCAATTAGTTGCTGCAGTTAGTATGTCATGTAAAAATAACACCGAACACGTAATACGTGCGTAAATTAAACGGGTTGTGGAATTTTTTATTGGCAAAATGACAATGGCTAAAAAATGGTATGACTCATGTTCTTCAAAAACTTTTCTAGTCGCATTGATAGTAAGCTCTGTTTGGAAAATATCTAACATCTTGAAAAACTGAATTAAATAATGATCTATACGGCATTTTTTTCGAACACTACTTGATGTATGAAAAAATTAAAAGCAAATGTTTTCTTACTAAGTCCATTGTAATGAAGCCCTCTTAGGAGATACCGATGGTGTTAATTCTATCAAAAACTTTGCCATTATTAAGTAAGGAATCGTTAGCTTAGTATGTTAAGCTGAAACGATGTCATCATCAGTCACTGCAAGCAGTGCATCTTTAGTTATACCAACCAATCTAACTAAATCACACTTCATTTCATTTAATTGAAAAAAGATTTCTTTGTACTTTTTTCTCAGTTATTAAGTGAACTAAAAATTAAATGTTTAACTTGTTTCTATCAACTACTGCATTAGATTTATTTGCACTAAGAAAATAAATCATTTAGTTACTAATAAAGGTATAATAAAAAAAATAAAATACCAAGGTATTCCAATAAAGAAGTGAGATTAACCCGTAACCAGATACACAGTTTAAATATTAGATATATATTAAACAACATTGTACACAAGATCGTTTACGTATAATTCTGTCCGTCTGTATAATGCTATAAACAATTCTTTTAAATGTTATAGAGTTCATACCATTCGGAAAAAAATAAAAAGTTAGTTGTTCAACCAAATGTTTTAGGTAAACAAATTAAATTAAAACATATTATGTGGCTTATTGATTTCTACCTTTTCACTTTTTATTACTACTTATTTGTTATTATTACACACATTGTACAGTTTCCTATCAGTTATCACATCATTTTAAAATATTTGATTAGGAATTTTAATAATAATCTGTTTTTGTATTTTTTTTCTTCTTTTTGTATACCTTTGAATATGTTAGGGGTTAAGTGTAAGAGTAACCTATAAGGTTAAACTTCGCCCCATTTATATGTAAATGTGTATACATTTATATTTAAATAAAGACGTTTATTATTATTATTCCCGATGCCGGTCAGTCCTCCCGTGGCCTCCGACGCCTCACGGGAGTCGCGCCGGCGCATCAACTACAGCCACTCCCCACATCCCGCAGGGTTAGTGACTGTAGATACCAGAATCATGTGCCCTAAGCAGACGGAGAGAACCCAGAATGACCGCCTTCTGCATTTGGCCTGCCAGCCAATCGGCTGATTTTTGGCAGGCCGGTATGATCTTCAGTTCCGAGAGCAGTGTAGGCTTTATCCCTCCGAGTACACCGATTATAAGGACGACCATTTTTACCGAGTAGCCTGGGTACAGCACTTTTTGATGATTAATAAAACTTGGATCATATACAATGCGAAGTGCTTAAATTTTAATTGCAATTGTCCACTAGTAATGCCGGATCCACACCGCCACGAACATTGTTAGCTAACAAAATGTTCGTGAACAGTGATGACGAACAATTGTTCTTAAAAAATGTTGGCTAACAGTCTCGTCGAGACCAATTTTTAACTAGTTTTGTAAATATTTGCGAATCGTCATGTTCAGCAGTGAAGACGACCTTATTTTGTAGCGCCGCGGCGGTTGTACTTAACTCTCAATCAATAAAAAAGAAAACGAAATAAATGCACAAAGCATTCTCTTTTGATGGACTTAACAATGGAAAATTGTAGTGATTTTAAAAATTCTACGAGACTGTCAGCATTTAATATATAAGAAATTTGACTGGTCCGAGAGTTGCTCGTCAAGGCACCAGCTACAGAAAATTTATTACCGTAACAGGAAAAACTTGCTGTAACTTTAAGGTTTTTGGCCACTAGGGACTCTTTTCAAAGCGTGATGTCTTGACGTCTTTTTTCTTCATTATATTTTTATAATCTGTTACTTGAACATTCTACAAACACTCATGTTTTTAAATTATTTAATTAACGCAAAGCACTTTTCTATAGACCAATTCATTTTAAATAAAAATACTGTGTACCTATGCACACCGAAATAAGACATCACAAGTAAACAACCAAAACATAAAAATAACTCGTAATAAAAAAATTTTCCCTTGAAGTTTACCAGAAACTTGGCGAACACATCGTTTTTTGTTAGCAAACATTGTTATTAGCATGCAAATGTTAAATGTTAGTAGAAATGTTATTGGAATTCGGTCTTCGCAAACGATGTTGGCGAACGAACACTGTTAGCTAAAAATGTTCGAGGCGGTGTGGATCCGGCATAAAGGATTTTTACCTAATAAAGGGAAATCCTTCTTGGGGCAGTCGGGAACACCATTTGTAAGCCGGTTTCTGGTTTATGCCTTTATTAGTACGTAGTAGGTGTACGGTGCACGCAATGTCAACAAGAAGAATATCGGTATCATAAGTCTTTACGTGATAGAGGAGTACAAACGAGTTATAAACTCCATCTACCAGTAGTCAATCGCAACATAATAAACTGAAAAAATTTGCTGTATGGGGGCATTTTCATCGGTATTGCTTTCAGTATTTATTATTACATGTGAATCATTTATTTTATTAATATCAAAATATGTTTTGGGTGGGCATTGAAATTGCTTTCTAGTTGGTGAGATGTCTTAAATTTTCAAAAATTTACTCAAATTTAAAGTCAATGTATGCCTTTTTTCTCATTCGATAGCGCGTTCCTAATGATTTGTAATATTTTCAACCACTTTCTTCGTTACGAACTAGTATTTGAGTTACATTTTTCAGGGATTAACAAGCTAATGAACCGGATAACACCGTTAAATAGCAATATTCAAATGAAAATCGCCTTGTAAAAAGTTCAACATGTGCTGAACAGTAAATTTTTGACTTTTTTTCATAGATCCTCCATTTCGAAAAATTTGCAAAGAAACTTTTTTGATGTTTCATTGGTGCTTTCCATAAAAACCACAGTTTATCCATGGTCTCAACAGAATTTTCCAAGGCACTGGTATTACAGTGGTTCATTTCATACATCGGGAAATATAGTGTGCGAAACCGATATAGTGACGGGACCTGCGGGGTAAGACGCAACATGAGAGCGGGAAATGTCACACACATGACACCTTCCATCTTTTACACCGCTTACATTAAAGCGAGAACGAAGATTGTTGTTTTTGTTGGCACGCGATCGAGGCGGAGTTTAGCTTACATGCTGGGATACTTCAGGGCCGCACTTAATTTTGTTACCGATTCGTTCTAGCAGTGCTGATACATTGTTAATTTAAGAAGGTTATCGTATTGCAGTGAGTTGTGTAATAGTGTAATATAAGTAATAATTTAAGAAGGTTATTGTGTTACAGTGAGTTGTGTAATAGTGTAATACATATAAGCAATAAATTATTTCATATCTGTTTATTTGCTGGTGTGTTTTTGAAAATAATTTAAGAAGGTATTTGATGTAAAAATGTTTCGACTGTAGGAGGCCTCTACGTCTACATCTTATTGTGTTTGTGAAAATGAAAGTGATAGTGATTAAAGTGATAAAGAAAATCAAAGTTCATTAGTGTTCTCAGTAAGAAAAAATTGGCTACATTTGAAAGAGCAAGCGAAACAAATTTGCCTTAATGTTTACAATAATCTTTTGAAGCGACGAGCAAATGACCCTAATTTGTATAATTTAGATGTACTGGGTGAAACAGCATCTCTGACTAACGTTCCCCGTCCCACAATACACAAACTGGTGGAAGAAAACTCACGAAAACAAAGATTCGCCGGCGGTCAATCGTAAACTATGAACCCTTCGTTGGCATAAATTTTAAGAACTTTAGTTTACGACGCGTATCAGAAAAATGAAATCCCAACTATTGACGTGGTAGACAGAAAATTAAAAGAAATGGATTATCACCTACAATATACCAAAGGAACTTTAGCAACTTGGCTGAGAAAAATTGGATTTAAATATCAAACTATTAATAAACGCATGGCGATTATGTAAAGTAGACGAATAGTGGATTGGCGAATTTCATATCTAGAAGAGATAAAAGACCTCAGAAGGGAAAATAGACCAATTTATTATCTAGATGCAACTGGTATTATACTTATGACACCGTAAAAAAAAGATGGACTGATGGATCTACGAAATGTCACCCAATCTCATTGCCCCTAATAAAGGGACTCGGTTGATTATGTTACACTGTGGATCAGTTGATGGATGGCTTGATAATGCATTAAAACTGTGCGAAAAAAAAACATGGAAGACTATAACGTGGATTACCACATGAACATGGAGGGAGAAATATTTGACGAATGGTTTGAAAATACCCTAATTCCAAAATTAAAACCGAATAGCATTATCGTTCTTGACAATGCGAAGTACCAATCAACACAACTGTACAAAATTCCTAACAAGAATTCTACTAGGCTGGAGTTACAACTTTTTTTGATGGAGCATGGCCTCTATTATGAAGAAAATTATAATAATGCACGACTGTTGGAAGACATGCATATGAAAAATTATAAGAAGTATATTATAGATAATGTAGCGGAGAGATATGGCCACAAAGTGTTGAGATTACCGCCATATTTCTCTATTTTTTACCCGATTGAATTAATTTGATGTAAATTGAAGAAAAATGTCAGAAAAGGGAATATTTTTCCGAAATTCGATAAAAAAGTTGTAAAGTTAATTCAAAATGACGTGTCAACAATTAACAATAAAGATTGGGAAAAAGGAATTAGGAAAGTAATTACAATTGAAGATGATTATTTAAAAATTGCCGAATTTCATATTAATAATGGAAATAAATTTATTATAAATTTGAACGAGGATAGTAGTTCATCTGAAAATAAAGAAGAGGGTGAAAAAGGGAAGTGAATTTTGTGATATCAACTGCATTATTTAATCCTGTTTTTGTGCTTTCGTAGTTCAGTGCTTGAGAAACATTATTTTTCAGGATATTATTTATTAATGTTATTATTTTTTTTTCATTTTGATAAAAATATGTCTTTCTCTTTTTATTATAGTAATAACTTTACTATTAGAATTTATTTTTAGTTTATTTATTGAGAAAAATATTTGTTTCTTACTATTTTGAGAGTATATTTTGAGTTTTTATTTTGTTTTTAAAGGTTTCTTGTCACTTTTTAAATAATTTCTTTATTCTATACTAATATTCCATACCCATCCTTTGAGAAATGCTCATACCTCCTCGCGGTTTTTGCTGGGTAGTAACAATTTATATTAAGTGAACTTGAATACTGTTGTACGTGTAGTCAATACTTTAAATTCAATACTTTTATTTCAAGTTAATACTTTTTTTGTACAACTGTTAAATTATTGCTAGCTAAACTGAGCACAAAAACCTACATTGAAAAAGTAAACGAGTGAACAATACAGTTAAATCTGACTCACCATTCTGTAGCGTCTTACCCCGCACGTCCCGTTACTATATCGGTTTCGGACACTATACATTACAACTTTTAAACAATCCAAAAGGCAACAATGAAATAAATGAAAGGTGGGAGATTTACGAAATTAGTTGTAACGCCTGTAATCAAAAGTATATCGGGCAAACGTGACGATCTATTCAGACTAGGTGTAAAGAACATATAGAAGAACAGATAAATCCAGTGTCGTTTGACATGAGAACAACTATAATATAGATATGTCGGTGCCTAACATAACAAATAATAGACAGCTGGATGAATGTAAAAATAGCATGAATAACGACAGAGGGCCTATTCCAAATAGCCCGCTGTACTAGTTAGTAGTTAAACTGATGCTATTGACACTAGTAGTAGTCTTGGTTCGTCGAATCGACACGAAACCTTAGGTATAAATAAAATGCGTTGATAATAGAAGTTCCGTTTTTATTATATCCTGATGATGCCAATCTGGTTGGCAAAATTCGCGTCGAGTATAGTATAGAGCGTTTTGTTGTTTGTGAAAACTACTTCGGTGTTAATGACCTCACGCCAAAGGTTCCAATCCACTTCAGGATATTGTAAATTATTATTCACGTTTTAAATATGTATTAAAAAATATACCACTAAAATAAGTTACTAGAATAACTCTTTCATACCACTAGGAATACAAAATTAAAATAGTGTTTTTTTCATCGAAAGCGTTTTACTACACCACTGAACTTTCGGGTTGTATTATTTGATAAATGATGGGAATTTACCGACATAGGTGAGCTTAAGAACTGAAGAGGGTCTCAGACGCATTGCAGAATCATTTGCTACATGTTAATTCGAATATTGCATCACAACAGGCAATTCATCATTGGTTGTGCCAGAGAAAAGATCAAGGTTCAACCTTTTAACTAAATGAAAATTTCCAAATAAGCTTTTAGTGAGCAGAGTGCGCCAGTTTTAATTACAGTAAAATATACTGGAATTAGTATCAAGATAAACGGAATTAGATAAATTTATTAAAACATTTTTGTAATCATGGTATTTACGGAAAATCTTTAAATTCAAGTCTACATTCCATTAAAATACAAATTTTGTTCTTACGAATCTGCACACACCTGATCCAATATTTCCTGCATTGCCCGAGGCATTGCCAAAACCAAACGGAAACGGAAATAATTGCATTGCATTGTCAGTTCTGATGAAATCCATTAAAATTTTTGTGCAGCCAAATTAAAATAAATAATTGATAAACTTTCGCCAGAGCCTGCACAGTAAATCTAAGAATTATTTTTAAAAGCTGGTGCACCTGTTTACTAAAAACATATTTAATTGCCAAGCGCAGTGTTGCCAATTATTTCTTATAAATGTTCCCACAGTTTCGATCGAAATTTTCTTTTTTTTTCCCAATTGAAATGCTGAAATTCCAAGTTTTACCAATTTTTGTAAAATAAATGCAAGTGCACCACTTTCTGGCAGTTTTTTTAACAATTCTGAACACCGTTGCTCTCAAGATAAATTTTTTACAAGGGTAAACAATTTGAGGAACATTTTCAATCATTTGTTTCAACAGGTTTCCATGCTTTTTTTGGAGTAATTTGTCGTCCCGCTTCAAACAATTTAGAACAAGGCTATATATAGTATCCGTTAGGATCGGATTAAAAATTCAACAAAATTGTTGAAGGTGACAAGGTCCTTTCAAATTAAATGCTAGTTCTGACTGGGGTGTAAATTGTGTTTATTACGTGTATAGGTAAGGTAAAAAAGGTTATAGGTAAAAACAAATAATTTTGGTTGTACAGAAATGTCCATGTTTTTAATGTTTCTCCCCTTTTCCCATTCCATTACAAAAATACCACGATATGGGAAAATTCCCACGGATTGGCAACACTGGCCAAGCGCGTAAAGTCATCTAAATATTGGTGTGGAAAACATACCTACCAACAATAAATTCTGTCAATAAAAGGTTGCTTCCAATAACAAAATGCAATAAAACTTAAATAATGATTCAATTTTGTTCTTAACGTATTAAAAATATCTAAACTTAAGTGAGAGAAAACTATGTTTCACTTACATAGATATGGGTTAGTTTTAATCTAAAATGGGCCTCCAACATTTTTTTAAACTAGTCTCAAACGACCTCTATATCCATAACTGGCAACAACGATCGACATTAAAATTTCAAACGAAATTTTCTGACAAACAAAATAATTAATTTATTTTTGTTATAGGCAGATCCTGCAGATTCTGAACGTTTTCCTTAATAATCTCAGCAGGTAAATAGATAATCTACCTATTTAGAAGTGTTAAAAATTGTTAACCCATTTCCAATGGAGGTATAAAATCAGATTTAGCATTCTTGTTTAAAATAAAAGCAAAAATTCGTAACCCAACACATTTTGCTCCAAGGTGAGAACTATGGGCAAAAACCCTTTCTAGGAATAAAAACTCTTATTCACTTTCAGTACAGCTATGTCGATATTTGAGAGAGACAAAATCAAATTAATTTCGTTGGAGAAACTAGTAATGAGTAGACACCAGCGAAGTTCCGTGTGTCCCAGACCGGCTGCCCAACTGGCCTGTCTAAGCTCCGATAACAAAGGAGACAAAGACAGTAGCTGTACATGCGCAGCAAAATCTAGACCGTGTTTATTCATTATTTAGTTTAACTACAAACGTTGTAAGTGAGTAGACAGCGCGAGGATACAAATAAATAGTAACAACTACATATGTCGACAATATCACGCGAAAAATCACTATGTGTAGATTTCAGTTGATGAAGCCGTGACATAAAATCATTATTGTTATTATGCGCATTACTGTTATATGTATTAAACAGGTGTTGCAAACCAATACGTGAACAGTTGAGGAAATAGTGGCAAATGCTTTGTGTAATATTGGTTAAAAGTAAAAATGTTTTACAGCCTGTATCAGACGCAGCGACATATACACCGTAATAAGGTGGATGTAACAAGAGGTGTAATGGCCAACAAATTGTCGAATTTTGGAATGACACTTCGAGAATCAGTCTCAATTGGTGTTAACCTACGATCGATCAAAAATCGTTGTTATATAGGGTGTTTTATATGTCAATTATAAAAAATTGTCACTAATAAACTACCTTTATATTTCGGTATATGAAAAAATTCCATTAAAAAAGTTGTTTAGAATGCAATTTGTGCCTACTTACCAAATTTTAGGAACATAAATTTACTTTGTTGGAACTACCCCTTAAAAGTTATTCATAAAACTAATTTATTTTAGGAAAGATATTTGTGATTTCAGAACACTCAACTTGTAAAAATGATTTTTAAAAAATTAAAATAAAATACAAAATTTAAAGTAAATTCACGTTCCTAAAATTTGCTAAGGAGGCACTAACCACCTTTTTTTATGACATTTTTGATATCTTGAAAAATAAAGATAGTTTATTAGTGGCGATTTTTATAAATTGACTTATAAAACACCCTGTATAACATCTATCCTTATGTGTAAACTGCCAGGCTTTTGCGATCCATGTATCCTAATATAATTCATGTAGTTTGTCTGGCTTATACCTTACAATCTATACAGTACAGGAGACTTCATGAAATGGTAAGACACTCGAGGTATATATTTTAATTGTTTCGTATACAAATGATTTCTATTGCCTCTAACCCCATGTGGCTGTCTACACGCACGGAATTTCTCCGGTGTCTAGTAATGAGAAGGGGTATATTTGCTGGTTTATAATATTGTAACTGTTTAATTTTTCCAGTAAATGTATCACTTACAGAAGATCGCTTTACCCTGGTCAAAGATGTTTGGACGCCATAATTACCTGAAAAAAAAAAAAATAATAAAATAAAATATAAGTATAAACGAGCTGTCAGCAAAAACAATTTTGATTACAAATGGAACGCAGTGAAAATTCAATCACTAGCTGTATTTGCTAAACATCAGAGTTAGGGATAAACTTTTATCTGATAAAGTTTATCTTCATTAGATTGTCTACATATGTACAATAATAGAAAATATCACAGTTACAATCTGTTATCTTTAAAACTTGTTAATTTAGGTACTGTTGATTTCAATAAAAACTGGTACACTTTCTTTTAGCTATGTAAATCATTCGTTCTTTGATTGATATTAATAATCTTACCAATGTCACTTTGACGTTAATCAGTGGCGTCATTATTAAAAATGGTTCGACATCTAATAGATATTCAAAAATTTCGAATTGTTTCTAAAATTGAAGATGGTTGGTCCATAAGAAGACTTGCTGCTGAATACAATGTGAGTAAAACCACGATAATGAGTGTTAAAAAACAATGGGAAACCAACCAAACGGTATCCCGTAAAGTTGGTTCCGGTAGGCCCAGAAAGAGCAATAATCAAGAAGATGAAAATCTTATAAATTACCTAATAGAAAACCCTTTTCAGACTGCAGTAAATGCAATTTCAGAGACAAATTTCCCTGCTTCGGTATCTACTGCTTGCAGAAGAATAAAACTACAAAGCGACTTGAAGAGTTGTTCAGCGGCTAAAAAATACAAACTTTCAGAAGAAAAGAAGCAGGGTAGGATTATTTTTGCACTCAACTATATAATCAATGATGAAAACTTCTGGGGACAAGTTGTTTTTTCTGACAAAAAGGTTTTTAAATCCTGTAACGATGGACATGTTCGCGTATATAGGCCTCTTTCCACTAGATACGACGAAAAATATATTTTCGATCCACAAATATCAGGAAGGTTTTCAGTCAATGTCTGGGCTTGGATGAGCCTAAATGGGTTAGGTGTGTGTTGGAACAGTGGTGGTCATCTCAATTCCATTAAATATATTGAAATATTAGACAATATTATGTTGGCGTCAGTAATTGAGGTGTTTCCGGAAAATAATTTTATTTTCCAACAAGACAACTGCTCCATACATACGGCCCATCGTGTCAGGCAATGGTTTCTTAATAAAAACATAGAGTTGTTACCGTGGCCATCTAAAAGTCCGGATTTAAATCCAATTGAAAATGTATGGGGACTAATGGTGAAACATATAAGAAAATTAAATAACCATCCAAATAATGCCCAAGAATTGGAAGGGATAATTGAAGACGCTTGGGAGAACTTGTCGCAAGAAGTTGACCTTGCAAGAAATCTGATTTTGTCCATGCCTGCAAGACTTCAGGCAGTTTTAGATGCTAATGGAGCAATGACAAAATATTAGTTAATTCTGTATTACGTAATTGAAGTTCATTTATTTAATTTTTTTTTTATTGTATTTTTATGTTCAGTTTGCATTGTTTACATTTTTTTTAATCTCAAGTGGTATTTTTGTGTTCATATTTTAAAAATAGAATTATCATAATTCAGTTAGTATTTTAATTACAACCATTAGAATTATCCGTAACAAATATTATTTTTTTAAACAATAATATGGCAGGCTTGAAAATGTTTTGAAAAAGTTATTTTCTAATTATTTTTTAAAATTCCATTTGAATAAAATAAAAGAGAAAGGTTTAATAAGTTTAAAAACACAAAGAAAACCGATCTCCTCAAAAAAACCCAGGTCTGGGGTAAATCACCTCTTCTCCACCCCCTCTCGACATGCCTAGCCAGCCCTATTTACAGACATATGCACACAACTAAACTATTAAGATTTTCGATTACAAGAGTTGTACCAGTTTTTTTTGAAATCAAGTGTACAAGTGAAATGTCGGAGTGGAAAACTACTATTGTGGGGGTTTACCCACCACCTTATTAGAGAATAATATAAAATGAAGGTTGTCTAATTCAGGTTCCGGTTACTAAAGCAATCGATAGGAACAGGGTACCCCCCTTCTAAGTCACTGAAGTACCTAGAATTTTTTAATTGGTTTCTTCCCCGATATAGGCTATATGGAAAAACCCTGTTATGGTCAATGGAACCGTTTGTACACGAGTACCCATCCTAAAACGAGTTTCATGCCGAGGCCACACAGAGCGCTACGATATGTCACATGTCAGGTACGTACGCTGTATTCGTAATATTCGCTAGGTTCGCTACACCAAGTAATCATACTTGAAGCTACGATTTGTACAAAACTCATCAGTGTTATTCAAGATGGTGGCGAGTAGTTTGCCCTGGGAGAGCGATGATACTGAAGTTGAACTTTTGTTGCTACTTCCATTGTGTACAAGTAAAAGAAAGTGGATACACGAAAAAAATATGAAAAG
Source organism: Rhamnusium bicolor (assembly GCA_029963845.1). Taxonomy (NCBI): domain Eukaryota; kingdom Metazoa; phylum Arthropoda; class Insecta; order Coleoptera; family Cerambycidae; genus Rhamnusium; species Rhamnusium bicolor. The sequence continues at coordinate 158,085 of JANEYF010002951.1, forward strand.
AGACCAGTGAATTTAGTTTTTATATAATAAATAAAATCAGATATGTGTTTACCTGGTTTTTCCAATTCTCCGGAAATTCTAACTCAAGCTTTAGCTCGTATGTCCTGGTTCCGATATTATACAAGGGTTTATATATTACATTACCTACTTCTTCAATTAATTATTAATTGCTTCAGGAAAGTCATATAATTAAAATTATGCAAGGTAAAATTGCGTGAGATGACAATACTTACTATTGCCGGCGGCATGTAGCAGATGCGCGTCGTCAGCGGCGATTCAAAACAGCCGGGAATCAAACACTCCGAGACGTATGTGGCTAAGATAGCGCATATAACGTACTACTTGACAAACATTACAAGATGGCACAGATATGCGCATGGCGTCAAAATTCATTACATCACAATTCACAAAACACTGTACTAAAAAATAGTATACAATTTTATGAGTTACTTTTTGCAATAGTGTACCGATAATGTAAACACCACTGGTGATTCTTCAATAGGGTCATTTGGTCAATGACCTCCCACATACAAATAAAAAAATAGAGCTAATCATTTTCTGAAGTTTAAAAATATATAATACATATTTATTTATTTATTTATTTATTTATTTATTTATTTAATACATATCCAACAGGCAAAAGCCCAATTACAGGATACGGAGATAACTTGAATTAAGAGTAACAGTAAAAAGAAAAATGATAATAATAAAAATAGCAATACAATGAAAATGAAAAAGAAAGATGGTAATAAAAATGGTATAAACATAAATAAGCACATACACTTATACAAACATGTATGCACACATATACATACACGTGCACATACATACACACACAAGCCCATATACACACATATATACGCACATACATACATACATACATACATACATTCATACATACATACATACATACATACATACATACATACATACATACCCACACATATACACCTACACACATACATACATATATAAACACATATTATGTATACAAATTATTATAATAGTAAATGACTAGCTGTAAACAATTTTTAGCTGCCTGATAGTACAAAAGAATATATCAACCCTATCCTCCACGGTGCAATAATTAGAGATCATTTGATAAAGAGGAGATGCTTTGAGAATATTGGTATTAGCTGTAGGAAGATTAAAAACATTATTGTGCCGCGCTGAAATCCTGGGCACCCGTATATTGATATGACTTAGTATATCTGGACAGTCAAAAATATTATTAACAATTTTATATAAAAATATAATCAGATGTACAGATCTCCGTTTTGACAATTCTATGATGTCAAACCGTGTTAATAACAAATTATGAGAGAACCCTCTTGGCGGATATATGCCATCTAATATATATACTGCAGATTTCATAAATCGTCTTTGTATTCTTTCAAGCGTCGATACATGAGTAACATAGATTGGGTTCCAGACTATCGATGCATATTCTAATTTCGATCTAACGAAGGATGTATATAACAATCGAAGTGTAAACATATTAGAAAACCCTTTCGAGTTTCTAATGACAAAACCTAAACATTTCATTGCAGATGATGTGGCAATTTCAATATGTTTTAGGAATGTCAGTTTAGGATCGAAAGTTACTCCAAGATCTTTTATATACTCAGGCCTATTAAGTGATGCACCGTCCAATTTATAATCAAAATCAACAGGATTTTTTTTTCTTGTAAATGACATAACATTACATTTGGAAGCGTTTAGTGGTAAATTGTTATGTGTACACCACGAATTTATTTTATTCAGTGCAACTTGCAACAGTTCACACTCTTCGTAAGAATTCACTTCACACAGTAGCTTAAGATCATCTGCATAAATCAGATAATGTACACATAGGTCTGACACAATATCATTGATAAACATGATAAAAAGGAGAGGTCCAAGGGTCGAACCTTGTGGTACCCCAGATAGCTGCAAAAAACTTCTTCGACCTGTAACCACGGTACTGAACAAACTGATATCTGTTTTTCAAATATGAAGAGAAAAGCTGCAGAAGAGGGTTAGATAGTCCAAAAGTATCCAATTTGTTCAATAGAATTCCGTGGTCAAGTCGGTCGAATGCTTTAGTAAAATCGGTGTATATAACATCAACTTGGCTATGTTGGTCTAGTTTATTACTAATGAACTGGGACTTACACACAAGATTCGTAACAGTGGACCTACCCTTCATGAAGCCATGCTGCTCACATGATATCAATCCAGACACATGATTATAGATAACATTGTGCAGAATTATTTCTAATAATTTAGCAAAGTTGCAGATGATAGTGATAGGTCTGTAATTCGTTATGTCATTCCTATTGCCTTTTTTATAAACAGGACACACTCTAGACAGTTTCCAAGACTCTGGAAAACATGACGTTTTTATAACTAAGTTAAATATAGCTGTTAGAGGAGTAATAAAAGCCGATGCACAATCCTTGATTAAGAATGCAGGTATTAAATCAGGTCCCATAGTACAGTTTGGTTTGAGTCGTTTAATCGCTTTACCAACTTCATCCTGAGTAATGAATGGAATGTCGATTGTATTTATATTTTGGTTCGATGATACATGGGTAATAGCAACCGGGAGCGTAAATGACTCAGAAAAGAAATTGGCAAAGCTATTAACCATTAGTTGGGGATCCTCAATATCTTCCCCATTATATGTAACAATTGAGGGGATAGAGGAAATATCCCGTTTAGAATTTATATAGGACCAAAATGTATTCGGGTTGATTTTTATATCCATTTCAATGCGTAGTAGGTAAGCTTTATGCAACAAGTCGACCTCAATTTTTATTTGCGATCTTAGTGACTTGAATCTGTTTAAATAGTTCATGTCACCATTTTTTTTTATAAATTTTTAAAGCGTTGTCTTTTGTTTTTATCTTTTTTATAATTTGGCCATTAAACCACGGTGGATAACATTTACCCGTAGCTTTTTTTTTTGGTATATTATTTTCGAAAATATTATTTAATTTATTGTTTAAATCAGCAATAGCCATGTTTGGATCAGCATATTGATTGAGAAAATCCCAGTTAGTATTATTAATTTTTTCATATAAAGATAAAAAGTTTGCTTTTTTAAAATTGAAATCGGTATGTGTTTTGACGGGAAAATTATTTTTTTTTCTATTAGACTTTGCAATTTCAATTTCTACAATCAACGCGGGGTGGTAAGGGTCTTCTAGTAGAATAATCTGCAGTGCTTTATTAACTACACAATTTGTATTACATAATACTAAATCCAATAAGCGGCCTTGAAAGTTCCGTATATTATTACATTGATTAAGACCATAGAAATTTATGAAATTTTGTGTCTGCAAAAAATTAGGCGATGTATATCCAGCACAGCAATTTATGTATTCGGGTATATTAAAATCACCAACTATTAATAAATCTGAATCGTAAAGAAGGTGTATAGACATTAGAGAATCATATAATACATGATATTCTTCATATGTACATACTGGGGGTATATACATTACTAGAATATAGAACCAGCGAAAATTTATTTTGACCTTTACTAGAAGAACGTCAATAGATTTTACATCAGTCAATGTGTTACAGATTGATTTAATATCAATTTGCGCCGATTCAAGTTGTTTGTCTAGGGCTAAGAGAACGCCACCTCCTCTGCCTGTATTGGTTGCGACAAAATCTCGGTCAGTTCTAAAAACACAACTTTAGTTGTTAAGATTAAACAGTTCCGAATTTCGAATGCTCTCGTTACATGAGGTTTCAGTGAATGCATATGCCTGGTACTCTTGAATTGTAGATGTAATATTATATAAATCGGTGGTTTTAGTACGTAATCCACGAACATTTTGGTAGTACAAAGATAATGTATAATGCTCCCGTGTGCTTTGACCGCTATTGTTAACACATTCCATTTGAATATTATTTAATAACTTGGATTGCTATTGTGAATCAAGAATATTGGCTTTAAATTTGCTGAGTGTTTTTTTATATACATAACAGTCTGGATCCCAAACTGCGTGGTCAGTTGCATTGTCGATATTTAGAGTAGCCTTAATATTTGAGCAATGTACGCACTTGAATACTGAACTTTGACAATCAACTAGAGGGTGAGATTCAGAGCATTTTGGACAGACAGGAGTTTGTCTCGAACATTGCCTAGCGAAATGATGATATCCGCAGCACTTGAAGCAACGCCTCAGTTCAATTGCACAATAAACTGGACAATCAAAGTCTAACCCTACAGCTAATTTACCTGATTTTAAGATTCTGTGATAGGTGTTAATGTCAACTTGAAGGACGGCTTGATGTAAACCTTTGTTTTTGCGTTGAGGTTTATTAGAAACTAATTGACATGCGCTACCTTCAGGAAAACAGATTTTATTTTGCGCTCTTAAATACTTAATTAAAACACTATCTTCAAACTTTTCAGATATGTTGACTACCCTGACACGTGGATTGAGAGATGATAACTGTTTGACATCATATTTTTCACCCAAACTATTCGCTGCTAGTTCTTTAAATTTTTCAGATCCCTCAACATTATCACAGCTTATAACTAGAGCACCATTACGAGCATTCTTGACATTTGAGATACTAATGTTAGAATTGATAGAATCAATGGCACGTAATACATCAGATTTGGTAGTGGTTATAGGTTGGCTCACATTTTTAGGTTGCAGTATTAGGGAGGATTTGGGCTTTACCACACCTGCATAAGTTGGTGGAGACACTTTATTAAGTGACAGGTTTTTCTTGATGATATATTTTTAATATTCTGAAAAAAATATATTAAAGTTTCTAGTTCATTCTATGCACAATACTATTCAAATATCTAGATCGCAGGATTTCGTATCCCCTCTGAACACCGAGCCTCTACATTCATATTCATTACATTATTCATTTATAGAATTTAAAAATCTTGGGTCAATCCACAACTTGTCCTCAAAGCTAGCTACAGACCGAATTTACAACGAATTAAAGTGAAATAGACTTATGCGCGAATCGTCAGAAAGCAAAAGAGACAGAAAACACTGGCGGGGACAATGTTCCTGACACATTTTACGGAAACGGTAACGCACGAAGTTCAGAGTAGAGCAGTCTTAATGCTGACTAGGTACGCGTTGGTAGGTAAATTCTGTCGCGTTGTTTTTAATGTTTTTACTTGTGAACATTTTATTAGTAAATCTCTACTTGTCGTGAAATTAAGTAAAACAGTGTTTTTGGTGTTTACTATTAAATATGAGTGTTGTACAAAATATATTAAAACTGAAAGATGGACATAAGTTGGGTTATGGGTTAATCAATCTGACTTCATTGCAGTTCAAGTGGATGAAACCACAGATAATATCCAATTAAGTACAAGTAGTTTTTGTGTTTAGATACGTTTTAGACGGTGTTGTATGTGAGAGATTTTGAAAATTTATTCAGCCTCAAGGAACGACATCACAGCATTTGACAGATGTAATTTTAAAAGAGTTAGAATGTCTGTAAATTAATGAAAGTCCTGAAAAATTGATAGCACAAAGTTACGATGGAGCATCAGTAATGAGTGGTGCTTTTGGAGGTGTACAAGCCAAAATTAAAAAAAAGTTATCCTTCAGCAAATTTTATTCATTGTTACGCTCATCAACTAAATTTAATTTTACAAAAAGCATCAAGTCAGGATAAAAGCTTAAAATTTTTTTTTTTGATATTTTACATAGCTTTTCTTCATTCTTTGGAAAATCGCCAAAAAGAACAGCCGTGTTAGATAATGTTGTTAAGGTTTTTCCACCTTAAAAAGAATAAAGACATTTTTAAGAAATACCATGGGTCCGGAAAGGTTATCTCTTTAGCTATGCTTACCATAGAAAGGGCATTAATAAAGAAGATAAAAGACTTTAATGAAAAAAGTAATTGACCACTTTGCATCTCAAGAAGACCGGAGGGTTGACTTGGAATTTAAATCACTTTAAAAGGTAGGTAATACAGTAAACTTTTCTAATTGACCTCCCTATCTCTTGACCCACGAACCGCCACTGGTAAACACTAAATACTGGTCCTCATTCTAACAACCCTTTGCGCAACTTTATCTCACTCCCACGATATGTTTCTCAAGTAGTACATAGCATACGCAGCTGTGTGGCCACTTAGATTGTCAGTAAAGAAAGATATTATGTGTAAGTACAACAAACATTGCGTTCTGTCTGGTCAAGGAAAGAAGACCCACAGAAAGAATGTGATTTCTGCATTCCACTCGCAATTAATCGTAAAGAAATAAATGAATTAGTGCATGGCAAATTTTTGTGATCGTTTGCATCCGCATCTAGTCATTGAGAGAGATATACTCCTAGTATATGGTTTCGCAGAAAGCTGGCTGGGCAATTGAAATGTGGTTCTCCGCCGGCGCCATAGCGACGCTTGCCACGGGGTGTATTATAAGTGTTTCTTTGCTTGTATTACTGGGCTGCTAGTTTAGGATTTGTTGTGTTAGAATGTATTAGTAATCTACAATTTTATACTACTGGCTATTTTACATAGTTGGTTATGTTAGTTGTTTTAGTGTTGGCATCTTTTTGTTATCGCTTCTTTATGGTTCTTTTATGTGGGAAGGTATTTTGCAGGGTTCTTTTCTGTTTTAATATATATCTTTAGTTTTTTTTTGGATTATTGATTTTATTCTGTATTTTTTTTTGTTAATTTTGTTTCTTTTTTTATGTATTTTATGGATTTTTTATTTGTCTGTTTTTTCTAATAATCAATTAATATTACGGATTATAAATGTAATTTAGGGATAGGTATTTGGGGGATTGTCGAATTTAGGGGCGAGGGGATTTTGTACGGTAGGAAATGAACTAGAGTGTTGGCGAATTTAGGAAGGAGGTCTATTAGGATATGGTTCTATATTGTGGGGTTTCTCTGATGTTGTGTAATGTCTGTATGTATGCCCATTTTGGTGTGTTAGTGACTGTGCGGAAGGCTTTGTTTTGGATGATTTGAAGTTTTTTTCTGTAGGGATGGGGTGGTTAAGGGATACCAGACTAGAGAGGCATATATTAAGATAAGGCGGATATAGGATTTGTATAGGAGGGTGGTGGTGAAGGGAGGGGCGACTTTAATTATTCTATATAGTCTTGCGAACCTAGCATTGGCTATTGCAATTATTTTAGACACGTGTTGTTTTAACATGGTTCTTTTGTCTAATTTTTTGCGTAGAATCGAGCCGGCTGCCGAGGAGATCAAGAGACGTTGCAATAGGGGCTCTTTTTCTAGTCAAGCAAGGGCTTGTGTTATGGCCAGGTTGACCAGGAGCCCCCAACCTTGGTAAAAGTTGACGGTCAGGTCAACCTGGCCTTACAGGATGGTTGTCATAAGGGCGGAGCTTTTGAATGTCGTTATAATGGCAGTGTCATCGGTTCAAAGTGCAATTGTCGTTCGGCGATCTGTAGGGCGAGAGATGTCTGTCGCGTAGAGGTTTAACATGGCTGGGGATGAGCATTCCTGATTGATGTAAACTTGGAATTGGCGGTTAGAAGATTGTGTTATTTTAATAATACGTGTCGGAATGTTCGAAAGATATAGTTTGCATAGCAGTCCAGGATGCCAGACTTTGTCAAAGCCTTTTTCGAGGTCAAGGGTGACAAGCCCTGTGTGCAGACCTCGATTAAGGTTGGTGGTGAGGAGTTTATCGACCCGGAATAGTTGTTGAGCTGTGGAGTGATGGGAGCGAAAGCCATATAGGAATAGTACGTAGTTTTCGCAGGTTTTGTGTGGCCTCAGCATCAGTACCATATTTAAAAAATCGCAGTACTGAGAACCCTCAAGTTTACTTCATATCGAAACATAAACATAAAAACATAGGCTTCGAAAGCCGGGGATATGATTAGGCATTTAACAAAATGTAAACGAAATATAAAAAACTAACATGTTTTAAGATAATGCGAACAACGTGTTTCGAATAATAATGCGTCTCGAAAATGGACTGATCGTAGTTGATTATGTTAATTAATGAGGTGTTTAAGCATACTATTATATTATTTGCTGCCACAATTTCGGAACAAATTTCATAAGTGTTCAAGTTAACTTCCTTTCAAAGTTTCTAGAATATTTTTACAAATAGTTTGCAGACCTACATCTTACAGTGGGATATCATGGGTAAGCATCCCCGGAAGCTTATCGGCATAAAATAAATTTGAAATAATCCCATTAATCGCCACCATCAATGCAGATAGTATTGAAGTCTTATATTAGATGTTCGGTCAAGTTCATCGTTAAAAGAAAATATTCATATAAAATACTTCCAGTCTGTATTTTTTCTGGGCCATGTTATTAATCTAGCAAAACCTATTTTAAATAAAAAAATTCTGTCACCTGATTTTTCACCTGATTTCAATATTTCCCGTTTAACCAAGGTTACTAAACACTGCAAACAAAGGTTTGTGAATAAATACATAAATTTAGATAAACGCGGCACCGATCACAGCAACTGGTTTGCTAAAGTAAATACGCCTCAACACAATTAAAACCATTAATAGACTCTGCCATCATGTCAATCAAGGACTGTGATTACTTCAAATTATCTGCCTTTTATGGTCTTTCAAACAACAATTATAAACAATTAAGCAGTAAGTACTGGCTGTAAGAACTACGCACAATGTATATGAAAGAGTTCGGGATGACATTTCAGTTACCACAAATACATACAAAGAATAAACAATAAAGAAAGTCGATCGAAAAAATTAATTTACACTGAAACTATTGTATACAGTGTGGAAATTAAGTAACGCATAAATTCAGTAATTCCGTTGAAATTAATTTTTTGGAAAAAATCTCGAAGGGGTATAGCGATTTTAACTTCAGCAAATATTTTCAGTCTATTTTCAGTTTCTTATGTCATTTATTTTTTAAATTATGACGTCATCGACTTTTTTTTTAAATGACAACCTATATTTTTTATTATGGATTTTGGTAGTAGTTTTTATTGTGACGTATTTTTCCACGAAACACCAAAACACTATATACTGCACTCGACCCGCGTTTCGTCAAACAAGTTGGCATTATCTGGAGGTGATTAAAACTAAACTTAACAGTCTACCCTATATATACCAACATTAATGTCACGGTTAGGTGAACCGTGACCCACTAACCAATAAAGCGGGCTATTTGGATTAGGTCCTTTGTCACTATTCATACTATTTTTACATTTTATGATTTCCAAACTTTCAAATGCATCCAGCTGTCTAGTATTTGTTAAATATCTATTTTATGGTTGTTCTCAAACGCATGTTGGGCTACACTAGACTTATCTGTTCTACCATATTTTAGATGGGCCATATGCTCTTTGATTCTAGTTTGAATTGATTGTCTAGTCTGCCTAACATATTATTAGTCCTTACAGCTAATTTCGTAAATCCTCGACTTTTCGTTTTTTTTTCAAATTTGTCGAAAAATGATAGTTGACTCTGAACAACTACCATTTTTGGATATATTAATAAATTGAAATAGTGAAAATAAATTAGAATTTGGCATATACAGCAGTCTAAGATATATCCCTAATGACTCTCACCATTGTGCTCAACACAAAATGGCGAGTTTTTAATTTTCTAGTTCATCGTCTATTAAGCTTCCCCCTCAATAAGGAAAGGTTTGAAAAAAAAGGCATTGATTAAGGCTATAGCTGTGAATAATGGATATTCTGTAAGTTTAATTGATAAAATAATTAGGAAACGAAAGTTTAAAGAGTCGCTTCGAAATTCCTCGACCTTTCAAAATGAAAGAGAAAATACGAAATTTGTATCGATTCCATTCGATCCTCGATTCACTCGTGGTATTGGCAAGATTTTTAAAGATGTAGGTATGATAATGGTTCATTCATCGGAAAACAAACTACAACAACTTTTAGGCAGTCCAAATGACAAAACTGAAACAAACGAAAAGTCGGGGATTTACGAAATTAGCTATAAGGACTGAAACCAAAAATATGTTGGAACAGACTAGACGATTAATTCAAACTAGATTCAAAGAGCATATGGCCCTTATCAAATATGGTAGAATAGATAAGTCTAGTGTTGCCCAACATGCGTTTAGAACAACCATAAAATAGATATTAGCAATTTAAGATTAATTAGGAATGTCACAAATACTAGACAGCTGGATGCATTTGAAAGCTTGGAAATCATAAAGTGTAAAAATTGTATGAATAGTGACAGAGGGCCTATCCCAAATAGCCCGCTTTTTTGGTTGGTGGGTCACGGTTCAACGAACCATGACATTAGGTATAAATAGGGTTGATTGTTAGCATAAGTTTAGTTTTAATCATCTCCAGATGATGCCAACTTAGTTGACGAAATGCGCGTCGAGTGCAGTATATAGGTTTAGGTGTTTCATGGAAAATTACGTCAGTGTTATCTCCACATCAAAGGTTCCAACTCACTCTAGGACGAATTCAAATTAGTTGCATTAGCAATACACTCGAGCGTCATCAAATGACTCTTCTTACACTTAAAAAAAATATACATATATTATTGTTAAAATTGAAACATAAACTAGACTAGCCAATGATCGACACCTTTAGACTAAGAAACACATTTAAAATTTGCAAAATATTAGCAAATATTAATTAGATCCTCTCATGTTGCTAAAATGATCATATGGTTTACCTATTTTCACATTTTGACATGAAATATAGAAATAAATGTAAAATTGTATTTTTTTGTATATTGTTTTCATAATGCAGTTTTTGAACCAGTAATTGACAGTGCAGGTTTTTTGTTTTACCAGTTAATTGACACCCAATGTTTGACACAAAAAATTTATTGCAAATTAACAAAATAGGTTAAAGGAAATACAACTGAACATAAAGAAAAATGTTAAGTACTTTCAAATACATCAACTGGTTCTGGGAACTTATACTTCATTCTATCTCCAACCACTAATATTTTCGCTAATGGTAATTTTCCAAGAATTGATTTGAAGGGCACTACTGAGACATCAGATTCGTCAGCTTTGAAAATCGTATTTTCATTATCAATTACTTTCATACTCAGTACTTCAACTTCCTGTTCTGACAAAAAAATATTTTGCACAATGCAAACATATCTGTAAAAAGTTGCATTTCTTTTGCCTCCTGGAAACTTTACTAATAAGTAATCTCCAACAGACATATTTTTGATGGTAGTTACTTTTATAAGGTCGCAAAAATTCGTAGTTTCTTCAAATATCGCAATATCATCCAAACTGTCCCCACTTTCAATCCATTCCTCATTTTCGTCTGAGTCTGAACTTTCTGATATGTTAACCTTTTTCTTTTCTTTTTCAAGCTTTTTTCTTTTCTCTATTTTTTGCCCTCTCTTCTTTTTCTTCCTGCTTCTTTTTCTTCTCGTTTTCCTTCTTTAAATAATATTCTTGCCAGGCAGCTGAAGTTACAACCGAGGGTATTTTTTCTTTGCACTTTCTCTTTTTGTTTTGCTGTGTGTTGCTATCTTCTGGCCATAAACCAATTAAGGCCCTTTTAAAAGGTGATGATACATTTTCGGGTATATCGAAGAGAATATTTACTTGTGATTTGGACTTTAAAATGTTTCTATCTTTTGATGTGCTAGGCTGGAAAATATCAATCTCAGAACTGTTTTCTTTATTTTCTTCTTGAATTTTTTTTTCTGGAGTGGTTTCCAACTGGACAATAAAACTGTTCTTTTCTCTTTCAGATTTTTCATTTTTTTTTCGATTCACATTCCTCATATGTGTTGATAGGGTTTTCAAGACTTTCTTCGGGCTTATTGATTGCTTCTTTTTGGTTTTCTGTTGTTAAATCTTTCCATATTTGAAATAACGACGTATCTTCTAATGCACCATCCCACTGCTCTTTGGAGATACTTTCTTGAAAATGTTTAACTTTGTTTTCTCCCATTCTATCTTCTAATTCTTTTAATAAAACATTATTTGAATTCTGATTTTTTGCGGTCTTTGAATCAGGCAGTAACTTTCCGGATGATATTTTTGTAAAATTCACATTTTCAACATTGAATGGACTTAATCCAGATACACGAAACCCATTCTTAAGGGTACCTTCTGTAATGGATAGTAGGGCCTCTTTGAAAATTGGAGCAAAATGATGTTTTTGCAAGTTATTTCCGCAATTCGCCATCCTCCACTTTTTAACCTCTTTTTTCCAGAAATTTTTAAGTGGCCTAAAGACAGCTACATCCATAGGCTGTAATAAATGAGTCGAATTCGGATATAAAGCAAACAGTTCAATTCCATTTGCTGAACAAAATCTCGATAGGTGAAGTGTCATGTGCGACACGTGACCGTCAACAAAAAAATAATTGGACGCTTAATATTGTTTTCTTGCAGCCAAGGAAGAAATATATTGGTTATGTATTCGAAGAATGTGGCTCCACACATCCATCCAGTATCAGATCTGCCAATACCCCAATTAGAAGGTACACTAGCTGAAATATAACTGGGAACTCTTTCATATGAAAAGACGATCATCGGTGGAGCAAAGCTGCCAGCGGTATAGATGCTCTTTTCCCCCTTCTTAGCGAGTACTTTCTCTCCCTTTGGCTGCATGAAAAACGCAGCCTCATCGGCATTGAAAACCCTATCAGGATGATTAATTGTTATATCAAATAATTTCTTTGACATTAAATATTTGTAAAAGTTAGTAAATAATAATTAACAAGAAATTTTTTCAGTTAATATTATTTTTTCATTCCACTCTATATTTTAACTTTTACCAAGAAGAGGAACTTAATTTGTTTTTAAATTATTTCATTGCTCCGAAGGGGTATTTCCACTACATAATTTCAATTATTCTGTTCTCTGAAGCCATTAATGTTTATTACATTGGGGTTTACAAGTTTTCTTACTGTGGATTCTTTAAATGTCCTGGCTACCCTGATGACGCTAGGCAAGCAGAAACACGTGTCGGTAGATATTTTAAAGTTTTTTAAAGTGAGGTTAACTGGTAAGTACCTGTTTTATTTATTTTTGGTTTTACTGGACAGAATAGTTGAAATTAAAAAAATAACATTATTGAGTCAATTGTATTGAACATAATGTGCATATTATCTTTTTTTGTAATCCAAGTTTCAGCGTTTTGGCAAATAGCCGGGAAAATAATTGTTTAAAAGGATATATGTTATACTTATCTGTGATAAGATTTGTAAAAGTTAGTAAATAATAATTAACAAGAAATTTTTTCAGTTAATATTATTTTTTCATTCCACTCTATTAAATATTCTTTTATTTCTGCAAACCAGTTGCGAATTTGTGCTTCTGTCACATTTTCTCGTGCAGCTGTTAAATTTTGACTAACCCTCACAGAGACTTCAGGATGCCTCCTTAAAAATAGCTTGTACCACTTATCACCAGGTCGATTATTGAAGAATTTATTTTCTCTTTTGGTTTGTTTCACAATGTGTTCGACACTGTCTAAAAGCTGCTCTTTGGAGACAGGGTAATGATGTTTGGCAATAGCAAAAATCCATGCAACCAATGCTGCCTCCTCTTCTGCAGTTAAAACAGTAGCAGGCCCCATTGCACAATCTCTTGGACTTTTTCCAGACGATTTATATAATAGGGTTACTCTAGGAACGTTAAACTGTTTGGCGACGGCATATACAGACATTCCTCTTCCAACTGCTTCAAGAGCGGCAGCCATTTGTTCCTTGGAATATTGTTTTTTGGGAACCATATCTGTAAATAAGAAATGCGTGGTAGCCCAGTAATTGAGACATATTCCAATTATTGACATTCCAATTATTGACATATGTCAATAATTGGACATAGGAGGACTTCAGCATTTGAAGTCATATTGGCAACATTGTCTCACCATGGGCATTCACGTGATCATGAAGATTGAAAAAACATATTTGACCCAATAATTGACAGAACTGTCGATTACTGGCAAAACAATGTTTTTGCAATACCAATAATTGACACAGGAGTTAGGAATGATAAAAGTAATTGTGAGAAAAATTAACAGAGATATTAAGTAGTGTTAAGCCTAATTAGATGAGAAATGCAGAAAAAATGGGAAATTTTAAAAGATTAGCAATATTTATTAACATTTTTTTTGTAAAACCTACCTTAATCAATTGCACAAGAACACAGCAGATACACACTCTATGAATGACCACACATAACTAAATCTGAAAATGTAAAAGAACGCGCGAATATTCGCAGCAAGTATTCAATGCGATGTTGCCACATGTAACAGGAAATTTATTTTTCACTCTATGGTTAAAGTTGACTTTCGAGATTTCTTAAGGGAACTAGTTGAAAATAAAAGTGTCAATAACTGGTCGGGTGTCAAAGACTGGCCCTTTTACCTAACATTAAACTTTTATTAGTGTTAACTTAAAAGCATATATCGATTATTTCAATTTGCAACGGTGATAAAAATGATACAATTCACTAGTGTTTTGGTGATGCGTATCGATATATTTGAGTGTCGATCTTTTAAGCTCCGATATATTTCGTTCCAATAAATCGGTCGATCGATTCAATAAAGGTGGGCATCGAATAAAATATATCGAACAATAAATCTATATTATTTCATAACAGAGCATTGAAAAAAATTCGATAGTGAACGCATAACTTAACAATGACCATAAATGCAAATACTGACATCTACTGGCCCACAACGTTATTATATAATTTAAATTACAGATTTCGCTGTTTTGAATTTTGTTTGGCAATAATTTTAGGATAAAAAGTATAAAAAATAATAAAATAATAAATCACTTCAAGTAGTAATTGATCTATTCAGTGACCTCAGAATTAGTCATTGAATCTATTAGCACAATAATGACAAGACAAGAACAGCACTGCGCATAATTAACCACAATTTAAATTATAGAGCAGCAATCAACAGGTCAAGCTTTTATTTATATAAAAAAATTCCGGATCGAAATTTGTTCGATATTAGGAATATTGATACTTTGAAAACGATACGATACAGGTATCGATACTCTTCGATAAGAAGCGAGTCGATACACAGTATCGATACTTTTCAGAGTATCACCCAACACTACAACAATTCGCTGATGGAGAGATGCAATGTGCTACCCTTTACCAATAGTAGTAGACACGTTTCGTTCTACAAACTAATCGGTAGTAAACGCTGGAAAAAGTACATCATAACGACATGACCCAATATTCGTATGAAGTTCTTGTAGATTAAAGCCACAGGTGATACAATGCGCCATCTCTTGATAGTAAAGACTAGTTTAGATGGGTATTTACAGGTTGCAGCACATTTGGCTCTCCCACATGACAAGCAGTTGCAACCTGTTAAACATACACATCTGGAATACCTTTTCTATCAAGAGATGGCGCATTGTATCACCTGTGGCTTTAATTCACAGAACTTCAACGAATATATTGGTCTGTGTCATTGTGATGTCATCGCTTTCTCCAGCCTACATTACTAAGGATGGCTAATACAAACATTTTCATGGATCAGTTCCAATCTGATTCAGTCCACGCAAGTACCTAGTCCAAAGATAAGTTTCAGTTCCTAGTCCTGGTTGGCCTATTCACGCTTTGAGTCGTCTGCTTTTTTAGCGGCTTGTAAGGGATTCGACTGGAGGAGTACTCGCTCAACATGTCGGACCTGTGCCTTCAACCAATTCAATTCCATCCGCGCATTTTTTTTTATAGGAATTGAACATTATTTTTTGGCTATACCTATCTAAATACCATCTATGCTTAAGTATTTTTGTTTTGTTTCAGATATTTTATTTGCAAGAAAAGTATTTGGTTTCTTTCTATTTCTTGCATAACATAACTACATGTATCTATTTTATATGTTAGAAAATGATCTTTTCATCATTTTTGCATCAACATACCTAGTGTAGGCACATTATTTATTTATTTATTTGTTATAGGGACTTTCCCTTGAGTAAGCCAACCCAAATCGAAATGTGCATCGTACATATAGAATAGCGCATTCAAATAAGAACGACAGGGTGAAATATAGGAAACTATAGGTAGTTTATTGTTATCAATTATCACATTAGGTTTGAAAAGATGCTTAATAATTAATTCATTATTTTTTTAGAAATGCATAATACGAAGCAAATAAAATCTGAACCTAGTTTGTGTATCACAGATTAATGTCTCTGGCATGGGTTCTCCTTCTCACGAGTCAGAATGCCAAAAGAGCCCATGATGAAAGTACGTGTAAGAATTGAAGTTTCCTCTAATGCCGTTGTATAATCGACAGTTATAGATATTCATTCCACATCTTTCATATTTTTAAAATGATATAAATAGAACATTACTAATTCATTGGAGCAATCTGTATCGGCACATCAGATTAAAATAAAACTTTATTTTAGGAGTTTATTGACAAAATAAAATTATTTAAGTCGTAAAGCTGTGAAATAATAGTATCTAATGAAAAATAAAATTAGAACGCTTACTCACAGATGAACATTACTCGTACTTTAATTACTACTACATATAATTCTACGGATTTTTAAGCTTTCAATAAAAATGAAACAATATTAAAGAATTTCGGACGCTTATTAAATCATACTAAGGATAATAATTGGTTGCGACTCGGACTCTAGAACGTGGCCTGTGGTGATCTCATCTAAAGTACACAGTTAAGTTTGTATATCTTATTAGAGTATTAATTAAGAATATTGGCGATTTTGATTGGTTACATTATAAAAACAGATAATGCTCTTAAGGAGAGTCGAACTAATGTTTTGTAATCTGGTAAGTGATTAGAAGAAATTTATAGTCGGGACATTTCATAATGTAATTATATAATGTCGTCTGATAAAAATAATTACAATATTTAAATTTCACAATCAAGATGCAAAAACCTTTTTCTTGGAGAGAAAAAAACATTGGAGAAGTTTGCAACTACTAAAAATCCTATACAGGGTGTCCCAACCAAAAGTACGCACCCTGAATAACTTTGGAGATAAAAAACTTTTGAAAAATTGGTGAAACACGTCGACCTTGTTTCCAAGGGGGACATATTTTAATGTAATGCTTGTATACCTATCATCATCCCTCTACCTTACACGGCCACCCCCTAAAAAAAATTCAAATAGCAAAAGGGATCGAGTGATACATCTTTTGTCTTTCAATTCTTTACATAACTGTGTATTTTTTTTAAACTTTTATCGATTCGTTCCTGAGAAATAATTGTTTCATTATTTTAGGTTCGGGAAATAAAAATAAAAGTTTAAATTATCGTATGTATTGTTGAAAATGACCCCCCACCGACTTCCATACAGTAGTATAATCTGTCTTGAAATTCTGTACGAACTTTTCTGAACACATCTGGAGTCAATAAACGGCATTCTCGAACAATTCTTTCACGTAACTCTTCCAGAGATGTGGGTTTTGTTACAAATACCTTCGATTTCAAATGTCCCCACAGAAAAAAATCCAAGGGAGTTAAATCGGGTGACCTAGCGGGCCACTCCACAGGACCTCTTCTTCCAATCCATCGCTCAGGTAATCGATTATCCAGAAATTGACGGATAGCAAAATGTGGGGGTGCCCCATCCTGTTGAAAAAACAGTTCGTCCTCTAAAAGATTATTGTCTTCATCGAGGATTTGGGTAATCATTGGGTTGATGTTATTTTCTAACAGATCGAAGTACCTTTCGCCATTTAAATTGTCAGGAATAAAAATCGGCCCGATACTGTGATCCCCTAAGATGCCAGCCCAAACATTTAACTTCTGAGGCCTTTGGGTTAAGTTTCCATGAACAAATGTGGATTGGTTTCACTCCAATAGCTACAATTGTGCCTGTTTACCTCCCCATTTAACTGAAATGTCGATTCATCAGAAAAACACGTATTGTACAGTAGATTGGTATTACCGTGTAATTGTTCACTAAAAATCTCACAGAATTCAAGCCGACGCGCGACGATCGGGATTATCTTCGTTTAATTCGTGTACCAATTTAAATTTATATGGATGAAATTTGTAGGCCTTTACAGTTCGATGAACACTGCTTCGTCATACACTGGAAGCTTCAGCTATTTTCCTGATCGATCGCTCAGGTTCATGCTTTCTGTTTCCTACAGAACCTATTTCCATAAATTTTGTCAATGATTGTAAAACATACTGAGAACCAACCCTTCTATCTGGGTGATTTCTATTGAATATGCGCTCCGTAGCTCTAGCACAATTATCGTTCTTAAAATAAATGCTGACAAGTTCTATTCTCTCCTGAAGGGTATAAACCATTTTGAGAACTCATTCTGGTAAAATGTATCTCGATTTAAAATTGGTTGTGAACAAATTAATGTTCAAGGACTATCAAATACTTATGAGTCTTTTATTATTCTAAAAGTAAACGGACAAGGAGAGTGTTTTTTGTCGAAAAAACTCGTGTTGATTTGAGAGCACTAAGAAATGTAGTTTTTTTTATAAATTCCACCCCGTGCCGTGTATTTTAGATTTTTTAAACGATTTCGATTGTGTGTAATCATCAAAAATAAAATTATTTTCCTTAAGAACGAATCGATAAAAGTTAAAAAAATAGACTGTTATGTAGGGAATTGAAAGACCTTTCAAAAGATGTATCACTCGACCCCCCCCTTGCCATTTGAATTTTCTGAGGGAGTGGCTGTGTAGGGTAGAGGGATGATGATGGGTATACAAGTATTACATTAAAATATGTCCCACTTGGAAACAAGGTCGACATGTTTCACCAATTTTTCAAAAAAATTTTTATCTCCAAAGTTATTCAGGGTGCCTACTTCTGGTTGGGACACCCTGTATAATGAATATAGTGCGGACCAAATATCGAAAGTATATAAAAATGCGACAAGTAAAATCACTTAATTTAATCGAAAGTGAAATATTTCGCTATTTTACTTTCTCATCTACATATCTATACTGATAGAGAAAGTATTGGCGTCGTGAGAAAAAATAGATTCCAGATTTAAATGAAAACGAAAATTCTGGGACCGGAAAATAGAAAATTTATCCGAATAGGCATGCCGTCTGTGTGTCGCTGGTCATTTGTTATGGCCGCATTTTCTCAAACACGTTTCAACGTGGAAATCTGAAATTTTACATATAATATGTGTGACGTCCAAGTATGAACCCTACTGAATATCAGTGAAGTTGGTACATCGGGGAGGGCACGTCTCAAGAGGACAAAAATTTGTTTGCGTCAAATCAAAAAATGTTTCAAATAAAAATTGTTCATAATGATCATACACTTATGACATAAACTGGAGTTTGCTGTTCAGTAGTAGATTACATCGGCGGAAGTAATAATACGAAAGGTAATAATTAATAAATAAGTCATCATTTGTAATTTTTTGAAAATCTGATAAACTGAGTTTATTAAGTAGGTACTATATTATCTTACTCTGCCATTCAATAAGTTGCGACAGCCATAAGAGGTAGAATTTTTCAACAACTTTACACATCTCATGACATAACTCCAATGTATGTACATTAGAGTATACATATATAGAGGACCATAAATCACCGTTGGGTGGCCGTCTCAAATGATGGCCTGTATTGAGGTTAATCCACAAAATGCTAGTAAACTCTTCTGTGTTAAACTGTTTTTTTTTTTTTAGGAAAATGTTATCGAACATCCCTAAAAAAATCAATATATTTTCAGTATTACTTGATTCTGCATTTTCCATGATAAGAGCATACCTATTTTGCGGATCTGATTGCACGACTCGATTTTGCCTCCTGTCAGATTCTATATTAATATAATAGTTGCCAGATGCTTTGTATAAAGTTTGCAATAAATAAAAAACCGCAAAAGATAAAATACAACATATGCACATATCTGAAATCACAAAAAACACAGATTTCAAAAATGTAAAAAAAATAGAGTATTCCGTTAAAAAAAAATGCAAGTTTGGTTTGTCCCACTTTTGTGAGACAACCCGTATATTCTTTGCAGGGGTTCTAAAAGAGCTCATTTGATTCACTACAAATTTTATTTGAAATATTTTTTTTAACTCGAAAAATAAACAAAATATGGGGGTGGGACTTTTCGTTGGATAACCCTGTACAGGGTGGACCAAATTAGATGGGATTTGGGGTTTTCTCTAAAACTATGGCAGATAGACAAAAACCAGTATAGGTGTTGAGCTCGATTTTCGAGAAACAAACAGTGGCGCAAACTGCGATCGTCTATATTTTTCGACTACCGAGCTACAGAGCGTTTTTTTTTTTTGAAATTTGGCATTTTTTGGATGATCTCTATAAGTATCTCAATTACCACGTGCCGAATCGAAAATCGAGTAACACATTCTTAAGGCACTTTTTTGAGTAGAATCCGCTGCTGATAAGAAGAAAATTATGCATGCCTCAGTTTTCGAGATATAGACATAACCTGTTTTTTTTTTTTAATGGAACACCCTATAAATTATTTCATTATTCGATCACAAGTTAAATTAGCTTTCCAGCGATGTATCATATGCGATATTTATCTCTAGAAAAATGAATAATTTTCGAAAAATTAAATATTATATTTGTGAGGAGGCCATGGAAAACTATTAACAACAACACATTTTGCCAAAAATAGGAAAACTAAAGTACAATAAATGTTCGAATTGTCTTCCATTGACATCTATGCATTTTTGACACCTTCTCCATATTTGTTGCATTTCTAATCATGATAGGAGTTATTGTCCGAAACGCAGCTAATGTTTTGTTTTCCAATTCTTCTATGTTATTAGAACGTCCTCTATATATAATATTTTGTAAGTAACCCTAAAGCCAAAAGTCGGCAGGGGTTATATCGGGATATCTAACTGGCCACAATATAGGACCACTATTTCCTAAAAATTTAACAATATCTAAATTACTTTGTTGTTTATTAATGTCCAGTTAGCTAAATTAATTGTTAGTTATCAATTTAGTTAACTTAGCTAACTAGACATTGATAAACTAGTCCTGAGTGATATCATAGATACCTATCCAATCCTCCCCAAATTGAGCATTTAAATAATTTCGTATTTCATTTGACGCATGACCTGTGGCGCCATCTTGTTTAAAATTGTCTTACAGGCATATTGTCTACAAAGGACTCTATTTCTTGTCGTAGAATGTTAATATAAGTTTCGGTATTTAAATTACCGTGAAAAAAATGAGGACCTATTATTTGGTATCCAATTAAACCACACCATACACCAAATCCAAATCGATCTTGACGATTAACTGTAGCGTTTACGTGCGGATTTTCATGAGCCTAATGGTGGTTATTATGCCGATAAAAAATTCCGGCACTGCTTATGTCCATATATTGTTCCTTCAAATCCTGGCACTTCATTACACTGACGCAAAAACCATTGGCAAAAATCGAGACGCCTTTGAAAGTCGTTTGGGTGTAGATGGTGACTAATCCTAATTTTGTAGGATTTGAAATTATTTTTTTTAAGCAACGCAAGGCAGTTGTTTTTGGGATTCCTAAAATTTCCTGTATTTCGCGAGACGATATATTAGGATTTTCTCTTACAATTTCTAAAACAATATTTTCTACAGCTTCTCTACCTGCTTTATTATATATTTTTGCGCGAGGTTTTACAAATGATCCAAACTCTTTTAAATTTTGTTGTAGCCTTTTGAATATTTTTATGTCTGGCTGTCTCTTTTCTGGATATCTAAAAATACTGTTTAGGCGGCACTTTTGGCATAAAGTTTTGCTGTTTATAACTTATCTATTAAAATAAAACTCGGAAGCTAAATTTGAATCTTCTCCGCATTCTTTAAAACACTTAATCATACATTTTTTCATAATTAATAAATTGAACCATTTTCAACAATGCACACGCACAATTAACTCACAAATTAGTTTTTGACATATACGATTATTTCGATTTTCTTTTTTTTACCATGGCCTTCTCAATAAATATTAGAAATACGATAAATATGCATAGATGTCAATGGAAGACAATTTGAACATTTATTGTAGTTTAGTTTTTTCTATTTTTGGCAAAGTTATTTAATATTATAAGAAGTGTTGTTGTTGTTAATAGTTTTCCATGGCGTCCTCACGAATATATTTAATTTTTCGAAAATTATCCACTTTTTCTAGAGATAAATATGACGTATGATATATCGTTGGAAGGCTAATTTGTGATCGAACAATGAAAATAATTTACAGGGTGTTCCATTTAAAAAAAAAACCGCAAGTTATGTCTATATGTCGAAAACTGAGGCATGCATAATTTTCTTCAAGCAATGGATTCTACTCAAAAAAGTGCCTTACTCGATTTTCGATTCGACACGTGGTAATTGAGATATAGAGGTCATCCAAAATGCCAATTTTCCAAAAACGCTCTGTATTTCGGTAGTCGAAAAAGATAGACGATTGCGGTTTGCGCCATTGTTTGTTTCTCGAAAGTCGAGCTCAGGACACCTATATTGGTTTTTGTCTATCTGCCATAGTTTTAGAGAAAACCTTCAAATCCCATCTAATTTGGGCCACTCTGTACACTGTACGACTCATCACAAATATAATGTATATTCTGTGTTCACATCACGAATTTCGTGGGTCTCATACAACTAGGCCAAAGTATAAGTAATGATTTAATTATGTAAGCATTATATTCCTTGGGGCTCAAATAAATATAAAATGTAATAGTACTTCGGTGCACACGAACAGTCATCTGATCTACAAACCAAGGCAATCTGCTTTTTAGTAGCGGACAGTCGATATTTTACAAAATATTCTGATGTCTGTATGTATATATATAATTTTCTTAAATGCTACCGAGAAATGCGACGTATATCTTTATTAATCTTAAAAAATAATGGAATATTGAACTCGACCTGCCAATTAAAATTGTCATTTATGCACATAATATAGCTGCCTACAGAGGTGGACTGACAAGGGTGACGAACCGGCAATTAAACATTGAAACAAAAAAATATCTGATACTAAAGAACTTAGCATAATAATTAGAAATAGCACCAACATTCCTACATGTTTATAATTCATATTATAATTTATGCCAAGCTGGTCCTGGGACTGTGTGTTGCATTTGACCTTGGCCTTAACCTTATTTAACTATAACAATAGTCTCTTCGCATAAAGCGCCTCTGAAGTATGTATTATCATTATCAGTAATTTACTTTTACTAAACATTTTTAGTAATGATAAAGAAATCATTCGAATGATATAATAACATACTCTACAATAATAGTTTTACTTTCAGAGGGTACAAGACTTTAAATAATACATTTTTCCTATTTTTAATTTTTATTATAATTTAACTCTGATGGTTTTTTTCAACTAATAATTCTAGTCTAGTCCGGACTTTCCCAAATTGATTGTTATACATACATAGATTGATAGGAAAAGACACAGATGGAAACACGGTCTTGTATTGCATCCTTGATTCCTTGGCGATGTAAGTGCCATTACAAGTGTAAAGTTTACTTCAAACATATGCAACATAAAAGACATAAGCTTCTTTGTTCATTGACAGTGGTAAAGGGATCAAAGAAGTCAACGTTTTTTTATGTTGCAAATAAGTTTGAAATAAACTTTAATCTTCTTCCAGACAACTTCGGCTTTGGATTCGGGGGGTTGTCTCTCTCTAATTTCTGTTGTGTTTATTATTATTATTTATTATTAATGCTGTGTTGCAATTCTTTAGATGTAGTCCAACGCGTAGCTTTCAGTTCAAGTAACTAGAGGCACTACAGAGTATTTGAAACAGTGTTGCCAGTGTTGGTGATTAATCGATATCCATAGAACACTGGCGATGCATAGACCATTTATGAAAATTGGGCGATTTTCTTGAGGATCCAGTTTTTTTATATAAATATTTTACTGGTTCATTATTTTTTCAGAGCTGATAATAATTAACCATATTAACCGATATACCACTACTCGTGAGTTGTGACCGTAAGCATAGTAAACAAAAGCTTTGTTCGTAAACTCTACACTATTACACTTTTTGCAGTAAACGAGTATGATTAGCTCACTTCAACGTATTTTGTTTATATTAATGCTATCTATTTGCTTACACTCTATTGCAAAAAGTGTAAAATTTAAAGTATACAAACAGAGCTATAATAGTTGCTTTTTACCACCAGTCTTAACTGAACTAAGTGGTTTTACGGTTACGAAGATAGTGTCAAAATAAATTAATTTTTCGTTTACGCAGTGTAACTGTAAAACAATTTAGGTTACGATACATAATGTCGGTAAGAAACTGTTCTATATACGATTATGAGTGCAAATGACATGTCAATTTACTCATTTTTATACTACTACTACTACTACTAGTGCGGAAGCAAAACATCAAATCAACCAATAGTCTCGCAAATTGTAATCTGTTATTTATTACTGAAATTTTTAATTTTTGACATTTTTTTATGACCGGCGATTTTTACTTTGACAGTTGGCGACTATATTTTTTATGACCTGGCAATACTGATTTGAAACGAAAATTCTTACTGATATTGGCAAACTGTATTGGGTAATTTTTTTTCCAATACTGACAATCTGGCTCTTGGCACCGCGCGTCATGGGAAAAATGTTGTCAGTACGCCACTGACAGTTTCTGCTGAGAAACTTCATACGAAACAGATGTTGATCAATTTAATTCTCGATTATGAATTGATTAGGCCGAACATTTGCGAATATTGTAATGGCACCGTTGGATAATGTTTATTGTTTAAAAAGGAGAGCAGTGTTACTAGTTAAACGGAGTGGAAATATTAATTACATTTAGTTCTAAAGGGTGTGTCAAACGACCAAAAGTTTTGGAAACAATAGAATATTATATAGGAGGCAAGCCTGATTTCTTAATGAAAGGACAAGCATAACCTAACAGGTAATGAGGAGAGCGCGGACAAAATTTCAAGTATGCATTCGCAATGAATATAAAGCATCACGCAGAATAATAATTGAAGGGTTTTTATCAAAAACAACGAATGTCATATTTACTTAAATTTTAGCTGTTGGCATTATCTAATGCAGCAATGACGTCCAAGACCAAGTTTAAACCTGAGACAAGCTCGTTTTATTGAAGTATCTGCTGATTCTCCATATGTCAAAACACGAGAAACTTATTCGGGTCCATGGAAGCAGTGCGCAATTCGAAATAAAAAAACCATGGGGAAATTTCATAGATATGAAGCCCTTGTATGAAACACGACTTCCTATCAGTTCCGATAAAATAAAAAATATTATAGCTCTGGCCGCCTTTAAAAACAGAATGCCCTTTTTCCCAAAAGTTTTACGTCAAAGAATCTACCACCAATATTGATCTTGACGACGAAGATAACAGTGATGGTTGCGAATAGATAAGAATTTAATACATTTAGACACTTTTGATTATAAAATAAACTATTTGAAGATATGCGTGACTTTTTCTTTTTCTAAGCAAAAACAACCAATGTCAAATGGTTTTATTTTTTTTTTCTACACAACTAAATATTTTATAATCATAAAACTTATTGTAAATCGCTGAAAAGTAAGTACTTTTAACCATATTAACTTTAAAAATAGATAACTCAAAAGGTACCGACTTGGGAAGTTTTTTTAATATTCTAGAAATACAACATTTTTGACCTTGGTTGTTTTTGATAAAAACCCTTCAACTTATTTATTACAAAATATTTAGAAAACATCAATTCGCATAATAAAAATAACGATCTGAATTATATTTGACAGGTAATTAGCTGGTCCAGTCATTCAGTAGGATTTCTTACCTACTTAATATCTAATAGACAAGAGACCAACTTGCTTTGCATCCTCTCCGAAAGATGGTATATCACCTACATAACCCTCGCTTAATATTGCATAGCTTCTGTGTATACGCTGATATACCCACTAGAAGGTCGAGGTCGACGCGTTTCACTTTTGTGTCAAATGGGCCTTTTCACTACTTCTTAAATCTCAAAACAAATATGTTTATTTGAAAGCTAACTGATAGATATTCACTTTGTGCAACTCAGTTTGAAATATAAGTCTCCCATTGTTTAATAAAAAAATAAACATTTATAATGGCAATTTGAACACTCATTTGACCTTGAAGCTGAGTAACGTCACACAGACCGGAATCATGTTGGTAGTATTTGCCAGAACGCCTAATACTACTAACATCACACCACAACTGACACATTTTACATTGTTTACGGTTAGTTTTGTGGTCATGTTCTGTGTGTTCAATTACGAATTTGTTTCTGCACATTATTGGAAGAAAATGGAGCCAGGATTTTCTAAAGGAAATGCAGAAAATCTGCCGAAAGTTGACTTTATTATGGTGGACGAGTTTTACATGTCAAATTTGGATTATTTATCAGCAGAAGTCAGGAATATTAAAACAAAACGGTAAGTCATTAGTAATCTTATTTTCGTGTAATTTATTTATAAATATAATGGAACTACTATTATTTTAACATGCAATTGTTGCAATAAGTTTGGAACCAATGGTTTTATAGTAACACCAGTTTTCTGAATCTTCTTTTAACTGTAAAATTTCAATAATTTAGCATCAATTTCTAAATACAACTACTTTTCTTACATCAAAATGATCTTCACAACAGTAAATGTTTCTGGTTTTCGACAACTGCTTCTCAACTTTGGCCATTTTAAACCTTGCTTGCCGTCTATTTTCATCTGGTGGAACGTAAACGAAAATTTTGATTGGACAATTCATGTTGTTATTTGTACATGTTGGTACAAAGCACTTTTTAAACATGTTCCACGGTTCCACACACAACAATCCAAACTAAAAAGAAACGACTGTCAAAGTCAATTTCGACGTCAACTGTCAAAAAGCAGAGAACCAACTTTGCAATACACCGATGTGTCATGTTCAAGGTCGTAGTCCCTTTGACGTCACTAAGGTGGGTTGCGTGACGTCACGTAAATGCGCGCGCTTTATTTCCGCACTTTTGTTATTTTTTTTTTCGATAGAAATCGTGCTCAAAAAAAGAAAAAAATACGGCAAGTTTTTTTTATAAAACACTATCACATAAAGCAATAAAAAAAAATCTGTGAAAAGGCCTATTGGTACGGTTTAATGTTTCTCATACAACCTCGAGTGTGAGCCACTGGAAACATATGCTTTCTCGGAATTGATGTGCACCACCAGACACGTCAGTTTGTTTACTGTACTTTTAGTTAATGGGATGTGTACACCCTGTATAGCATTAAAATGTTGCCATACACCTTGTTAGACTTATGATGCGTGCAAATTAGCATACCACAAACAGCTGCATTACAACGAAATTTTTCATGGTTTTTAAATGTAGAAAGAATGAATGAGCGAGCATCTTTAAGTAAGAAATAAAACTACTTTCCAAAATATATAATACTATATTTTTTTACTAAATAAAAAAATCGTTTTAGCTATTCACCTTATACCTTAGCTATATTCTAAAATGCAAAAATATATTACTAGTATACTGGAAATAGGTTTTTTGCTGGAAATAATTTACAAGAAAGTAGTTTTTGGTTCTATATTACATTTTTAAAATATTCTGTTATTTGTTCATTTCACAACAAAAATATCTCATACATAAACTAGAGAAGATAAAATTCTGTACAAAAAAGACTGTTAATTTTTTTTTTAAGTATGATAGTTTTTGCAACAAATGGGCTTGAAGTATGCGAAAAATATAAAATGGATGACGGCAAGACACGCAGGATATTTGTTCTGACCTCCTTATTATGACAGGAGTTAGTGGTGATTAAATGCGACAAATCAAGTTCATTGCGGTTAAAAGTTGAATACTGAGTTTAAATAGACAAGATGAGCGGAATGGAAGAAACAAAAATACTATAAACCAACAGCAATTTATTCTATATTGTTTAGGGAGTGTGAAATCAAAAATATGCACATATTCTTGCTCGTTTATGAGCTACGTAAGGTTTTTGTATAACAGATCAGAAAATACAAATTAAAAAAAAAATTGTAATATTTTCTATTGTTGGTTATAACACTATATTACTGAAGAGTTTTATTATGATCTTTCATCTTTTCATAAATTAGAATTCTTATTCAAAAGTCCAGTCCATGATATCTACACTGACCGGCACAAAAATTGGGACAGGTATATTAGTTGATATATTTTAAATTAAAATATTTCTCAGTGTTCACAAAATATATAGAATCATTTGTTTTGCACCTTGCAGCTTTTTTGTTAATTTTTTCTTCCCACTTTTTTTCTCTTCCTATCATTTTATAAACCGATGAGTTTGACCATTTTTAATCATTATGAGAATTCATTCTGCCGATTGTTTGAAGTGCTGGTCGAAAATGCCCTTATCCTAGGAAGATTCTACTAGAGCACTTGCTTTAATTGATACTGGTTTTAGTATCCGCAAAGTTTCTGAAAGATTGGGTTTTCCTCGATCCAGTATCTACAGGGCAGTTCGATATCGAGAAACCGGCGAATACCGCAGAAGGCCGGGATCAGGAAGAAATCGATGCACAACTCCCCGTAATGATCGATTCATCGTGATATATGTCCTGCGTGCTCGGCATATGTATGAATGCCGTTCAAGTAGGGAATGAAACGCCAGAAGTGCGCCAAGTCAAAATCGGCGATTTTTATTACCGAAAATTAGCAACAATAATACCTTTTGTTGTACCCACGACCTAGCCCTACAAAAAGAAACTGAAAGCCGTTGGTAGTTCCCTGCAAGAAAACTGCTTATCAGAGATAGTAAACTTAAAACAACAATAATTTTATTACAGCGATTTTTTTATAGGGATAATGCTGGGAAGATGGATCAAGCAACATCGTGGGTAGTTGTTAATACTGCAGCAACTTAGAGATGCACTATAAGAGTGGGATAACATTCCTCAAGGAACCATCCAACACGTAATTTCAGGCATGCAACGTAGACTTAAGAGTGTAATCAAAGCTAGGGGAGGTAAAGTTTGTACGAAGTCAATTGAAATCGTATAAAAACCAAAAACCTGCAAAAACCGTCGGCATCTCTTTATTGTACATGGGCGGAGGTAAATAGAAATGCTTGTCATAAGAAAATGTTATACTTTTTTGAAAATTGTATTAATCTTTATTATTTTTTGTTTATTAGATAGGCTATTTTTGTTCATTTCGCCAATAACATATTTTTAAAATATTATATCAGTATAAAGTCTAAATATTAAAATTTATTGGGTTTAGTTTTAAAGTTAACCCATACTATATTGAAATACATATGTTATTGCTCAGCAAGGACCAATGAGAAGGTATGAACATATCCTTGCCAGGATGAGGGAATGGGACAGGTTAGATTAGCGAGGGGCAAGGATGTTATATAGTAAAAAATAAAATTAAAGTTTCTTCTAAAATAAAAATAAAAATCTAGAATAAAGTAACTTAAATTAAAATTTCTTGTCAACTAAATAAAATATATTCCAAGAAATGTAACAATAAAAAAAGTAAACTTCATACCTAATATAATAGCTAAATATTTTGTTCTGAAAATATATGTATATTAAAAATGTTAAATGCTAAAAGTTGACGCACCCAAATCTTCACTTTCTGAAGAGGAATCATTACCCGGTTGAATTATAATCGGCGCAATGGGGGGTAGTGTTGGATATTGATTTTCTTTATTAATTACATGCTGAACGCAATTTTTCCATAGATCAGTATTGTCGAGGTCATTTATTACTTCTCTTATATGATCAACTACTACCGAGCTTAACGTTGGAGAGTCATTACATTTTCGCAAACGATCTTTTAAAGTTGCCCAAACCATCTCGATAGGATTAAATATGCAATAGTACGGAGGTAAGCGCAAAAGTGTATGACCGTGTATATTGGATAAGTTATCAATAACATATTCCTTTTTGAAATTCTGTTCTTTTATTCTTTTCAGTAATTCGCGCTTTATTGAACTTTTACAGGAATTTCCATATTTTTTTCTCTCATGAATTTTAAAATGTTTTCCTTTCTTGTACTGATGTTTGGTACTTTATTTAATATTCGCGAGTGATAAGAAGCATTATCTAATACAATTACCGATTTAGGCGGAATATTTGGTAAAAGCTGTTCTGAAAACCATTTATACATATTATAAATTATACGCCGTATTACATTTTTGATAGCATCATCAATATTTTTTAATTTCATATTTTCCCTTTTCCTATTTGTACCGTGATATATAACATTACACGATAAATTGTTGATTTTGATATTTTAGTTAATTCGTTAATACGTTCTATTATTTCTTTCTCACATTTTTCACGATTTTCGCTTTTTAAACGTTCATATATATTTAAAATAATGCGTTGACTTTGTACGTGTAAATCTTTATTTTGAAACTCTAAATTTATTTCGACTTCTTCGACAATAACAGGTGTTAGAAATCCACTATTTCACCCAGAATTATATTTCTGTTAATTAATTTTATAAAAGTCGATTTAAAACATTATTTGGAGATAGCTAAACATCAACTGCCTGACTTATTCCCCTGTTGGAATTTGCCGAGGCGCCTACGTGACTTTACTCATTTAGTTAAAATAATATAATATTTCATAAAGATATCTTAAATATAGTATCATATTACTAGCCGCCGCTATTTAAGCAACAACAATGTACAATGTATATTTCTGCACTGCACTGGACCAATGTTATAAAGAACTAGGTTACATCAACGAGTCCACGTTGACTACTGACTGATATTACTCAAACACCCACCAACCAGACTGACGAATATCCTGATCCCAGCCAATCGTCGCCCATCATCCTCAAACCAAGGCCAATCCCGGCACATCTCACAAATCCACGTTGATTGCTGAGAAACGATTTAACGAGTTTTTTTGTTTTTTTTTATACTAGTGGGCTTGTCCGTTTTATTATCTTTAAACACGTGCAGTCGTAGATGGTTCATTCAGGCTGATTACATTGTCAGTGTCGGACTCGCCTGCACAATTTCAACTACCATTCGATTCTCGATACCATTGCTAAATATATAGGACAAAATATCAAGTTAAGTGCGCACAGTCCTGTGCTTTAAAACTGACCAATTTCAATTGACTTCGTATAAACCTTAATACTCGTTATTGAATAAAGAAATTTTATTTTATTGTCGCCTATTCTTCGTTCATGTCATGCACCCAAATTCTCGCCGGACATCTTTTATCCTAAAAATTTAAGTTATCCTTCTAAAGTAGCATGTTTTTAAACGAACATGAAATTCCACATTTTCTGCACTTTCTGGAACATATGTCCATTCCACAAATCTTACAGTTGCATCTGATTATCGTCAGTAAGGGTTCTGGTGCCAAAATTAGTTGCCGCTACCAGCATGATTCCATCTGAATTTTGTTGTACTTGTTTGCATTTTCACACCCTTTGGTTATTATTGACAGATTACCTTCTACACAACATGCATATGGGAGATGTTGCAAAAGAATGGACAATCTCAGTTTCGCCAACATTAATAAACTAAGTAAAAGGTAACGTCGTGGAACAAGACATTAATTGAAAACTGATACATACAAACTTGCTAATTTATATGATTGTGTCGTCCATTACTTTGGATTTTTTTGGTAGTCGAATTAACGTATAGCACAATTGGTCACGACGACTCCAGATTTATTCATTTTATTAATCAAACCATCATGTAGTGGACCAACAAATTATAAAAATACGATATTTTAAAAACATCACCTATTATTATGGCGAAAAGTAAAAATAAAACCGGTTATCGTAACTTTTGTGTATGTTATGTTTTAGATTATAATTATTATTGCAAAATTTAAAAAAACCAGTCTAGTTGTCTACTGCCCAAAGGCGAGATATCCTTGCTTATTATTTTCTCAACCTCGTATTTATTTCTTAATAAAACAACACTTAATGCCTTAATTTGGGACCACACTACAACGTACTAAATAAATTATAGTGAAAGGACGCTAGGAAAGTAATCACGTAACGCTGTTTACACACTACTAATTTTTTTATTAATAAATCCCATTCATGTACTCCTCGAGGTTTTTGTTAATTTTCGAGCTAGATAATTAATGGTTTTTAGAAATTTTTACACTCACTTACATCATATATATTACTGTTGGGCATCACGGTCTATTTACGAACGAAAAATAAATTAAAAACTATTTGTTTCGACTACTATAAATCATCTGAAGCGTTAATACGTGAGTAAAGTGAAAGTCTTTTGTGGATTGTTTCTTAAAATATTACATGTCTAAGGAAGTAATTCAATTTTCACGTAAAGGAGTTTTTGCACAAGATATAGCATTTAGTTTCTATAAGTGAGTCTAACGGTTATAAAATGACACCATTAATCTAGGCAAACAGAACTGAGGCGATTTTTTTTACCAGTAAATTAAATAAGAATTGCAAGATATAAACTATGAGAAAATATTCCCAATATCAAATTTTGTTGCACGCAATTAGATCTAATTCATGCTCGAAATAAATTTAAGGCATAGAACATATTTTTGTAAAAAATGTTTTTACAAAAATTATTTTATCTGATTCGAACTGTGGATAGTGTGGATCTCTTCCGCTGCTAATGGTCAAACGTAAATTGCGCGTATCAATTGCTGTATTCGCACCTTCGTGGTTTTATCTATATATTCATATTTCGCCAAAATTAAAATCTTTGGAATGATTTTATGCCCTTTCCAATGTCTTTCTCATGGGAAAGATGATACAGGAATGATGCTGCATATCAAATACATATCCGAAAATTGATTACTCGAATATTATATGTAATGTAGATGATAAGGTGACGTGCTTATGCGTCGATGTACGTTGAAAATAATAGTATAGGTACTATTGAACGAGTGTGTTATGATTACATTACTCATGAGGATGAAGTTCGCCTTCGCTCGTATCGTAATTCATCCAAATAAGTAACAGCCATTACACGCGAGTAGAATACTATACCTTTTCTACGACTACTCAATAGGAAGTTGGATTTTTATGTCTATACCGGGTGTAACAGGATCATAGTACACCCCCTTTTTCTCCTTTAGTTTTGACGATAATTGATTGAAATTTGGGATATCCTAATACATCATAAGCGGCACTATTTGACATACAAGTGAATTTTCTTCATTTTCGGTTTCGCTGGTAGTGACACTAACTTTCGATTTTTAAATGGAATATAATATATAATATAATATATATATAATATAATTGTATATAATTGCATTTTTGAATTCTGAATAATTTTCTTATCCAACGATACCAGATAAGTGACATTTCAAACGTCAATATTTTTTATAATATAATTTTTAGTTTTCCATTTAAGTGTGCCATGACGTTTCCGATTTATTCTAAATGACCCGTGTAATGCTAGAAAAATCGAAATCCCGTCAAAAATACTAAATTACGTGATTTATGAGCAAATAAATTTCATCAAAATGGTTTTTGGGGAAAACTCATTTTTTCAAATATAACCATATTAGTACCGTGGTACCATTTATTAGTACTATTAACAAGAAATTTATTCATGTCGTATTAAAATGTACGATAAATACAAACAAAACTGCAGCTAAAAGAAAATAAGAAAATACAATTTTATTCTAATTAAATGTTAAGAAGTAACTAAGGCGGCTTTGAAAACAATGAAATATTTAGCTTGTCAAATATTGTGTTCAAAATGCCGCAAATTTATACAAAAGATGAAAAAGTGGACATGTTAATTATTTATGGGGAATGTAGAAAAAATGCCGTTGCGGCTAGATACCTTTATGCCGAACGATATCCTGATAGACAATGTCCAACGAGAAATTATTGTAATCATCTTGAAAATCAATTCCGAAGCAAGCCCACCAATGATCCCGAAGAAAATTTCATTCTTGACGAAGGTACGAAAATTAATGTTTTGGCTCGAGTAGAAGTTGATAAGACTGTTTCTTTAGGCAATTTGGGTTTGAATTGGAAATCAGTCAACAAACAGTAAGCCGAATTTTGCACAAATACCACTGTAAATCTTTTAAATACCAATTGCACCAGCACTTGTACGAAAATGATTACGAACGTAGGATGGAATATTGCAATTGGATTTGCAGAATAACGTGCAGAAAAACAATGATTTTTTGGGAATGATTTTATTTTCGGACGAGTTTAGGTTTACAAATTTGGAATTATTTAACCGACAAAATACAAAATATTAGTCACAAGAAAATCAAAATTTTTTACGGGAGGGTAACTTTCAAGTGCAGTTCGGTTTCAATGTTTGGTTTGGAATAATCGGTAGTAGAATCATTGGTCCAATAATATTTGAAGGACCCCTGACTGGTGCAGATACTTGAGATTTTTGCAAAATAAAATTGAGGACAGCTGAATTACTTTTCCATTTACAACAGGGAATGTATTTCCAACAAGATGGCGCTCCTCCTCATAATTCAAGGATAGTAATTGATTACTTTCAACGGAGATTCGGAGAAAACGTAATTTCGATGAATGGTCCTGTGAGGTGGTCTCCCAGGTCACCTGATTTAACACCACTTGATTTCTTTGTTTGGAGTCATTTAAAAAATACTGTCTACGCAACCGCCGCCGTTACAACCCGTGAAGACCTGGAGCTACGAGTAAGACGCGCAATTAATAGCATAACGGCCCAGCAATTGGCGAACATTCTTCGAGAAACAGCTATGCGAGTTCAGAAGTGCATTGACGTTAATGGACTGCATTTTGAAAAACTATTCTAATGTTTTGTATTCATTTTTTGTATTCCAAAGCCATCTTATGTAGGTAATTAGAACAAAATTGTATTCTCTTATTTTCTTTTAGCTGTAATTTTGTTTGTATTAATCGCACATTGTAATACGACATGAATAAATTCCTTATTAATAGTACTAATACATAGTACCACGGTACCAATATGGTTCCATTTGAAAAAAATCAGTTTTGCCCTAAAAACCATTTTGATGAAGTTTATTTGCTGATAAATCACGTAATTTAGTATTTTTAACGGGATTTCGATTTTTTTTAAATTACACGGGTCATTTAGAAAAAATCGGAACCATCATGGCAAACTTAAATGGAAAACTAGAAATTATATTATAAAAATATTGACGTTTGAAATGTCACTTATTTGGTATCGTTGGATTCAGAATATTATACATAATTCAAAAATTCAATAATATACAGGGTGTTCGATTTAAAAATCGAAAGTTAGTGTCACTTTCGGCGCAATCGAAAGTGAAAAAAAAATCACTTGTATCTCAAAAAGTGCCGCTTATTATGTATATAGGATATCCCAAATTTCAATCAATTACCTTCAAAACTAAAGGAGAAAAAGGGGTGTACCATGATCCTGTTACACCCGGTATAAGTTTGACGCAAATATTTATTACTAGTTTGCATAATTTGGTTTTTACTTATCACATTTAGTAACAAAATTAACAGTAACGATGGAACAATTTTCAAAATGCATGTGTTGAATTGATATTTTTATTTGTAGGTAATGACCTTTACGTATATGTATGTAGTAGGTACTTGTATTTTGTTGAATTGATTGAATAATTTTATTTGCTGTATCCAAATTACAACTGGTGATAACAAATTATGACATTTGAATATTGCGCTGCTTTATAGCATCCTCGATGATGTTGCAACTATGCGACTTGCCACAACCCGTGAGTAATGACTTATTACACACGACCATGAGTAATGAATCGCATTATCTATCAAAAATTTCACATATTATAACGAACGTATTATTTAATAGGCGTAGACAAGAGTAATATGTACGTGGAAAAAAGGATCAGACACATCGATATAAGAAAATTTGCATTTTCTTTTGGAATCGACCTCCAACGGTGTCCGCTTCGACTTCATTTCACGCAATGAATGGTTGCCATTCAATAAGTTCAAGGGTAAGGAAAACTGAGAGTTGTTAAATTATAATCAAAAGAAGAATTTATTAAAGTTTGATTCGTTTGGCTAAGAATAGATTACAACTATAGGCAGGCATAAATCAACACTAGAATTTTGTTTCCCGGCTTTATCTGGAAAACAAACTAATTGAAAAAAATCAGTAAAGATTGCCTTTATTTACTAACATACCTTTAGAGCAAATTACAAATTTTCAATTTGAAAACAACGTAATCAAGAAATTTCAAAATCATATTTGTAGAGTTGAATAGAATGGAAATCTTCCTGTTAAATTGATAATCGGTTTAACCGCACCACAAGATGTCATGGATCTTTTAATTTTCTCTTGTTCTGGTTTTTGTCAACTACTTACCTGTTGCTGATTATTGAATAACTTAAAGTGCGCACACCAACTTGTAAACTTACGAACTATGACATGTCTAAACCACACACCGAAGAAGATACTACTTATCTTACCAACGGCGAATTTGAATTTTAAAATAGTGAAGATGTGCATTGATAGCGACAGTTCTGTATTATTCTATGTTATTAAAATTTTCTTTTGATCCTATACAGAGAGGCTATGGCCGCCTTTTTGAGAATGCAGGATTCTGGGAGCTGACAATGTACAAGTAGAGCTGAAGGTCATGCAGTAATTGCTGGACTGGCGGAGAGGGAAATCCCTATCTTCGCCTTAAAGATGAGAGACGCGAAGACCAGCTAGGTTGGAAAGAAAATATACTCTCATCTTCCCGGTGGGAGGAGTGAAGGGATGGGAGAATTGACTTCCCTCCGGACTTTCTGGTTTGCTACACAGACGGTTCTTGTGTAGCCGCCAGGCCATCCTAGGCGGGAAAATATCTGAAAGACAGAGGAGTGCAGGTGAGCTTTGATCTTTGATCGTACATCACGATCATCCAGGTAGAGGTTTACCCCATCCTATAGGTAGCAGGCAATGACTTTAGAATCTGAAGTCATTGGTAGCAGGTAAGGATGAGGTAAGGAACAGTGCGGAAGACAGGCTGCTGAAGAAGCGGTGTGCTTTCTTAGAACGAGATCAACTCTCGTTCAGGAATGCGGGGACACCTTAGAAGAGCTTGCCAGGCATACACAAGTAAGACCAGTGTCTCTCCCTGGACACACAAGGGTTCCAGGCAATGAGAAGGCAGATGAACTTGCCGAGGAGCCCTGCCTCGGATCTCTGCTTGTATTGGGCATCATAAAAAAAAAAGGTCACGACGGTCCTCAATGAGCTGACCCAGCCAGCACTGAAGGACTAAGAGTGCCAATAGGCAAATAGTAGATTTTGTTACGGGGCGGATTAAGTCGAGATCTGCCTGGTTATTGGGTCGGAGTCTAAAGACTGAATAATTTAATCAGAGTTCTGACAGGCCATTGTAGACTTAAGAGACATCTATCACTGATACGTGTTCAGGGCTAACATGTAGATAGTCAGAGTTTAATAAATCATTAGATGTATTCTTACTTTATTTTTCTCGAAAACTGCTACAATAAATGTTCAAAACAAATTTTAATTGAATTTAATGTTTTCTAAAAAAGAAGTTTTTTATATGAATTAAAATATTAATTGGCCACCAATTTGAAAAGCTGCCTACTTCAAATGGATATCATTATCTTTCACTAACATAATTGGGGTTTTAAGGACACTTAGTACCTCCAAATTATAGTAAAATCTTGTCTAGCATGTAGACTAACAAAACAAAAAAAAAAAATGGAGCAATAAAAAATATTTACTAGTTTTTGATGGAACCACCTCGTATATAAATTACTGTTAGTGTGTCATTGTTTTTACTGAATAACCCACACGAGAAATTCGTTCTATATATTTTGCACGCGATGCTGTTCTCCACAAATTGCTTTTGTGTATTTTCCATATACCGTTCTACTTTATTGCCTTCCATTATTGGTCTACGAAATAGCTATTTTGGTACAAGAACCTTATACAGAAAATAAATTTATGTTGCATTTTCTGGAACGTTCAATTTTGGACAGAGATGTGTAATAAAGATGAGGTCTTTTATTTTCTTTCGTCAAGTAAGAATACTTCGACACCCAAGTAATTTGAATTTGGCGAGGCAATGGCGTAAATAATTTAACTGAATTAAATCACCGCACATTCCACAGACAATTCTTAAATCAGAGTAGTTATCTAGAGCTAGGAGAGAAAAATTATTAACTATAGTCTGTTTCTTACTGAGAATGAGTAATATATCATTGCACGTACTTTTTCTTTTCGAATTATTTTCTATAATAATGTCATGAAAACATATTTGTAGGATCCCACCACCGATTATATCATTCATATTCATCATACGTCACTATGATTAGATTGCCACACGATTTCCCGGGATTGTTCCGCTTTTTACTTTACTTTAAAGGTAGTTTTAGTGTGAATTTCAAACGAGACGGTTGATATTATATTTTCGTTAATAATACGTTGTGTAAAAAACAATATCGTGTACCAATTATACTAACAGTATCCCGCACATGTAACATACGAAATATAATATAATTTTTATTGAAACTGTGACTTACTAGGTAAGGACGCCGCGCGCCGGTCCGGAACTTACCAAATTGTCCGGTGTCTACCTTATAAAAACTCAATTCAGTGACTTTGACGCCTTTGTAGATGCGGTTTATTAGCATTCCAATCAAATCGTATTGGTGACTACCACGAAGATATGTTTTTATTTCTCATTTGAACGTTTAGACAAACAGATGGCAAAACTGGAGTATATAAATTTTAGTGTGAACAGTTACAGTGTGTTTTTATTTACTTGCCCTTTTTATCAGGTTATGAGCCTAGGTTACATAAGAGTGTAGAGAAAATAAGTTCGTAGAGTAATTAATAACAATTGTGCATTAATAAAGTAACTTTAAAAAATAAAAATTAAAAAAAATGACAATAAAGCTAAACGAAATAATCAACCATTTAACGGAGAGTGCTATATGGAAATTACGCGTCAAATGTCAAATCATCACTCGAAATGGAAGATGTTATATTATGTTTATGTATTACGTATGCATTACAGATGAATGAAAAAAGCACAATTCATCAGCTAAAAGTATTACGATTGAATACTTACTTACAGGGTTTCCCGAAAGCAAAACAATACGCATAAGTTTTTCAAGAGGTGGACACTATTTATGAGACGCAGCTTAGCAACACAACTTGCCTTATGAAAAAAGTGCTTAGTCTAAAGTTGTAAGGTAACACAAATTTATTACAACATTTTACACGTTTTGATGATATTATTACTGCTGGTGTCAAACTAGATGAAATGGATAAAGTTCTCACCTACTGATAATTCTATCACCTTTCTAGGGTTATTACAGCATTAGAAACCCTTAGTGACGACAACTTAAAATTAACGTTTGTAAAAACCCGACTACTAGATCATGGAGTAGTCAAATTACTGATGAAAATAGTTCATCTAGTTTAAAAGTAGTGCTAGTGTAGCATCATCTCTTAACAATTAAAAACCCAAAATATAAGAAAACAAATTTTTTCAAAAAAATGGAAATCACAAACAAAAGGCACCACAAAATATAATACTACTCATACAATATCTAATATTAAGCGTGAACACTGTGGATGAAACAATAATTTGAAAAAGTATTGTTACTATTATAAAGATATACTAGCAAAATCATGCACTATGATGGGCAAACAGCATATCCTGCAGAAAATCATGATTTTGCTTTTATGACCGGAATTAAGCACAAGCTGCGGAGCAATGATGAAATTGCTTTTGTTATGGACTGGTGGTACTAATCACATCACCAACCGAGATGACATTTTTTTTCTCATAATGGGGTGCTGAATATACATATACCAGTGGCGAATGCCGTCACATCAGTCAACGTCACCAAGAATGGGACGATAGATGTCATAAGCAATCTTGAAATAAAAAGCACTCTGGAAAATGTCTTGTATATTCCAGAAGTACCACAATCTTCTTTCCGTACGATGTATTCAGATGATTTTGTGGATTATTTTGGACTTTTGCTGAAACTTATTCCGTGCGGCTCAGTAATAGTAATATATAATACTAGCTACCAACAAAAAATTCCAACAGGTTCTTGGCGAAAAGCAAATGTTTGTCTAAATCTACCACGATCCAACGAGAAACTTCGTACCCTGGTATGATTTGTCCGTTTTTTTACTGTAGCCAGAGACAACCCGAGACGTGCAAGTGGATAGAAAATTTTGTCCGATTTTAACATTTATTCGCTATCTCTATTTAATATAAGAATAGTCAAATATAGCTGTCCTAGTCCGATAAAATGGAAGGTGAAAGCAGAGGGTAGCACTTGCACTGCTGTCATTTCTGTTCTATCCCGCGCTTTTTCCGTGGTATTTATCTGTCAACTTGAATTGACGAAAGAAGTGTTTGTTATTTTGTCGTGATTTTGATTATTTCTCGTTGTATTTTGTGATATTTGTGTGTTTAGACTTATTCTCTTCTTGAAGACTACCACTTTCATATAACTGGTAAGTTATAAAATTATAAATAATTGTATCCGCTATATCTAACCTGTATATTGATCAGAAAGGATAAACAGTATTAGAAAATATGCTAACTGTATCTTTTACTTATTTCATTCCTCATAATAAACTTTGAAATTGGTTGTAGGTTATTTTTTGTTGGAGATGGCTACAGAGTCACGAATTAGATTGTGTTATGTGTGTGATTCTTCGGAGGACGATGTGGCAAAACTTCATTATTTTCCTTCAAGGTTGGAAAGGTAAATTAAGGCCTGCACTAAATTAACAACACTTCTAACAGCACAATTTTTTGTTTTACAGGTCAAAAATTTGGCAAGAGAATATGGGTATACATTACACTGAAGAACTCTTCAAAATTATAGGATATGGTCCCGTCATTTTACTGTTGAGAGTTATGTCGACCTAAGTAGTCATAGGTTGACCCGCAATGCAGTCCCCACACTTTTTCCATGTCGTCAGTTGGCAACATACCAAGTGCAAGCAGGTAATATGTGTTTTACAAAATGTTGGTGGTGAGGGGTCCTTAGATATCAGTCCATAGTTGTTACTAATTAGCTTGGTAGAATTATCGCAGACTTTTTACTATTATTTAATTTATTCAAAATAAAGAAATATAGATTTGAACCAATAAACATGGTCGCTAATATCTATCTCATTTTACTTCAGATCTAGCCTCAAGCGAGGCCTCAACTTCAAAGAATATACCTTATGAGTTGGCGGAGGAATTTCCTAGCATAGTGAAGGCAGCTAGTGAATTTTTTGGAGGAGATTCCCAGCACTTCTGTATCAGATCAGAATGTCACCGTTCGACAACGACCAGTGTTTAGAGGCATTGGCGATCTTTCAAGGACAACCTCTACTCCAAGAAAAGTTAAACTTATGAACATGATTTGTCAGAAGGAGGACAATATACGGAAGTTGAAAGTCATATGCAAGCAGAGGACTCATGACATCAAATCTCTTATCAAATTTAGATGACTCGTCAATAATCAGAAGTATATTTAAGGGGATGTCAAATACTACAACCATCTTCCTCATTTCCCAATTACGCTGTGCCAAACGCGATCTAAAAGGTAGGAGATGGACTATCGAAGAAAAGGTTATAGCCTTGGCACTTCTAAAAAGGAGTCCAAAGTTTTACAACCTATTGTCAAAGATCGTTGCAATGTCTTCAAAAAGAACATTAATTTCACTATTGGAAAAGGTCCCATTCCATGTTGGCATTAATGATCACTTATTTAGACACATCAACAACAGTTTAACAAATGGGCAAGATAAACTGTGTCTGTTGCTATTTGACGAAATGGACATTAAGAAAAATGTTCAATATGATGTAACCTGCAACCTTCTAGAAATTTAACTGTACAATTTTTTGAGTGGAAAATACATATTTACAGGTCTAGCCCAGCAAAGTGACATAAGGATTTGTAAAGTCTACCGATTCCTTATGTCATTTTCTGTTGACAAAAAGTATCCGATAACAATTAAAAATGATTATTCCAGTCTTCTTTGAAAGTAAGCGTCTGATGTCTGTCAGTTGAATTTTATATTTTATTAAAGTTAAAAAGTTTTTTGAGACTAACAGGAACCGTTGCGAAAAAACATTGTACACAACACACCCAGAAAGTGACTTTACTGGGCTCGCTAGGGCTTTTGCAATGGAAATTGCCAGCTCGCCCAGTAAAGAATCACTTTCCGGTCTGTAATATATTGACAAAATGTCCTAAATTTGCTTTTTTTGTAGTTTTCTGATTTTAATAAATTTTGTACAAAATATAATTACCTACCTACTTGTGTTTTGAGTGTTATGTTAATTATCCAATACAAAAACATATTTCTTTTAAATCTTATGTTAAGCAGTTCAACAAGGTTACAATTAACCTTTTGATTAGTTTAACATAAAAATTAATTGATATCTGGTTTTGTATTCTAACTTTAAAATAGCTTTGTTTCTGCAGCAATTGGTGATCGTTTGTGGATCATCAGAGATAGTCACTCGGTTAGTTTTTTAACTTCCAGCGAATAGAAGTATTTAAAAACAACTAATCGACTACTTCTGGTCCACAAACGATCACCAACTGCTACAGAAATAAAGCTTATAAATAATATGAATAAAATAATAAAAGGGGGGTTTTGAAATTTCGCGGGCGTTTGCTTCTTGCGCCATCTACTTTCACCTTCCATTACAATCGACCAATTCAATACTGCGGATTAAATTTTAGCACGTACTTGCGCGTCTCGGGTTGTCTCTGCTGTAGCTTAACTCGTCCATATAAACCATGAGCCAACATATTGGTGCATCTACAGTGGGTAGGAACCGCCGACGCGCAACTCCCTCCAGCATGTTTAAACTCTAATTATCTTACTTTTTATCACATTAAAGACAGATTTTGCGTTAGGATCGAGTCCAATAGTGTTTAACATATTTATTTATCTGTGTACAAAATTGGTTCCACATATTTTTTTCTGTTGTGTGTTCATCATTTGGGTTACACATTTAACCATTCAAGAATTTTACATGGATCCAACAATATATACTTAAAAGGAATCGTCTTTTTGACCCACCTAATATGTGTAGTTAAAAGAGAAATAAAAAAGGTTACAGAAATATGACCTAATTATTATAAAATATTTCCAACAAAATAAATATTACCACGGCGCCACGCAATTAAAAATATCCAGTGACCAAATTCCTGTTAAATTACAATACACGAAAACCGCTGATCCATCAAGGGAAACAAAAAGCGCTTATTTAATCGAGCTAAAAACCTTGTAGGTTCGTACGGCAGTTTCTCGAAAATGTCAGCGAAAAAATTAATCTATCATGCACGTCCGCGTAAAAATACGTCGTTAAAAGTGTCGTAAAAGAGGCGTGTAGGTGTGATTTCTTGTTGAAATTAGTGCTGATGTGTACTAGAAGTTAAAGTGAAACCGAAGCGGCGAGCTAGCAAAATGTTTTATTAAAAATAAAATATCGCAGACGCAGTAGTTTTATTGCCATTGATGTGGGTAGCAAATAAACCAACGGTCGTTTAATTTTTAAATAGAAACTGCACTCGGGCTTTGTCAAATCCAGATATCTGCCTTGTGACAGTCAAACACGATAAACAAAAATCATATTACACCTTTTTTAAAGTCTTTTGTGAAAAATGTTCTTCCGTTTAGTATCGTTAAAATTTTTATTTTTATTACATAACATTTTTTGTTGTATCACAGTTGTTGCAATTAACCTTGACATAAAATTATATCGTACCTATGTAAACAATTTATGACACTAATTTTGTTTAAAATTTATTTTCAAAAATTTTTATTTTTTACAATAGGCATTTCCCACATTTTTTTTTATTTGCTTATGCGACAGTATATGAAAATTTAAATTTACTAAATATTTTCCGACGTTTTCTTGAGATCCACAAAGTGGTAGAAATCATAAAATAGTTTTGAATTTCAGTCTTCTGACGTCATCGGACTATTTCGCGCTCAAACATAAGCAACCAATGAAATCGAAGATGGTACTACCGTGTTGCCAGTACAACACCTTGTTTGTACATTACAATTTTATAGTTAAATATACAAAAAAAAAACTTAGCTTGGAACAAATTTTTGGACATATGTATGTATTTCTTCCGTAGAGATATCGCAAATTATGAAAAATCAGGACAATAACTACAATTACTCAAACAAAAGCTTTCATCGATGTAACGTGAAAATTAAAACCTAGAAAATTTAAAATATACGCAATGTACAAAAGATACTGGTGCGAAAAATATGGTTATCGGTATTTTGTTTCTCTTGTTTTATCAGATGATTAGATTTGTTAATTAAAAATATGTATTTTCAACAATGACTAAGAAGATATACAATATGTGTATTAAAGTATTAAACATAGTAAATTGAAGGAATACTAAAAGTTGGCATCGTATCGTGTCAAGCGTGCACTGCTGTCCGCACAACAGCTAGATGGAAAATGAATTCGCTGAACAGTGACGGGTTGTCTGCATCTAGTTTACATTTAATGTTGCCGTTTAAGAGACCCATGTCTAATAGTTCAATACACGTACTGTATAAGGTATTTACATATATGTTTGGAAAAAGAAGCATATGCACGATTTAAATTTACAAAAACAAAGTAAAACTGTCCCTAGGGCAATACCTCTGGCATCGATTCTAAGGGTAAATGGCAGGATGGGGGTTGTGATGAGGGCTTCCTTCGGTTGCTGGAAGGAGACTTCTACTAGTAATGCGTCGTTGGGTGTGGGCGCCGGCCCCACATTGGGTGCCAATCTCAAGGAAATAAAAGTTTGTGAACGATT
This sequence comes from Rhamnusium bicolor, assembly GCA_029963845.1. Taxonomy (NCBI): domain Eukaryota; kingdom Metazoa; phylum Arthropoda; class Insecta; order Coleoptera; family Cerambycidae; genus Rhamnusium; species Rhamnusium bicolor. Next base: position 202,687 of record JANEYF010002951.1, read on the forward strand.
CCGAGTAGCCGAAGGAGTTCTATCTGCTTGGTTGTTTGTAGTGGAAAGAAATAAATCAGTGTGAGGTTACTGCAAACAGTCTTTATTATGACACCACTATGTACATACAGACCTCAGGAGGCAGTAGGGGTCCGTCCCAGACCAAAGAAGCACCGCACCGAAGCGCATGAAGCAGCGAGATAGAATTATACCCGTAAGCCAGGTAAGTTATTCAGAAGCAGAGCGACTGGATCCTAAGGGCTGTTTGGTCCCCTTTTGTTCCCCCTCTAGTTGCAGGCCGGCGTGGTTTGAAAGGTATAGTGATGGGGTTAACTGAGAGCTGTTTTGTCCGGGTGTAGCGCCACCAAGAGGGTAATCGCGGAACGCTTTAGTACTAGGGTGGCTTACTGTCTCGTGATACAGTCAAAATTTATAAAACATAAGTCGATTTTATGTAGGATACCCTGTACTTATATTTAAAGGGTTTGTCTGTGAACACATTGAAAATAATTCAGTTGCTGATTCTAAATGTAAGGTAGGTACTGTCATCGTCACAGGATTCGACGCTGGACACAGTCATTAATACGGAAAAGAAACCATACTGGAATATATTTTTATAGGATGCTGATGATTTGGTATAAAGAGATTATGACAATTCATTTTATACAGCAGTTATACAGAAAATTCTATATCCACAAGCACAAGTGAGTGGTAAGACACAAAATGATCTCATTTAACGTATCATATGATGTCAAGTTTCTTGGTAATTCTCAGTTACTATTTGGGACTGTCCTGATATCTAATTTTTGACATTGCTATATAAGGTAAGAAGATTGGCCTCCTGTTGAATGTTATCGACGATAACAGTATTGACAGTAGCGATGGGCTGGGCGAAACACTCTACTGAATCGATTCATGCGAATCAGTCAGAATAAAGATCCGTTCAAACTGATTCGGTCAATTTGTACCGTTTAAATAGGGCGCGGTGCAAGCAAATTGATGTAAGTGGGCTCCAAAGTCCCTACGGCAGATCTGCAACTCGCAATATGCTAGCGTTGAGTGAACGAGTCCTATAGTTTAGGAACTAGGTGTACCGCAGTAAATGACAAACATTCTCTCGCCAAATCAGCGAATCAAAAACACAATTGCAAATCACGATTCACGAAATGCAAACACATCAGTTCCGCACCATGTGTTGTAAAATTTAAGTCATTTGGTCCTCGCTAAAATCTGCGAATGCGCAACAGTGGAATCCGTTCATATGGGAATCAATGATTCGGATCTTTCGGTTACTACAATGATTCGTTCAATTGACTGACGTTTAATATGCCTGCCGACACGACATGATACAGCAGATGCATATTGGCCTCCTCCATCCGTTTTTAAATTATACAGAGTAAGGCTATGTGATTGATAATTATTTCCCTTGCTTCGAAAAGGATGGCTTACAAGCAACATTCCAATTGTAGATCAAGCTCTGGAATTGGCTTCAGAGCATACATTTTAAGTGCAATTGCCTGGGACATCACATATTACATAATAATTTAAATAACTCATGTACAGCTATTATAAGTTTGTTTGAACAACTTATTCTGCCATGACCTTTGACACTGACAAATAAATACAAAAACCCCCGACCATCAAAGTGTCACCTATGGTTTTATTATTATTCATTACGCTGTGACTACGGTGAGAAAAATCGGAAACGTGACAATTTTCAAGAGTCGTTAAGTTTTATATGAACCGGTTCCATCTGTACGTACTGTTGTCATTCACTCCTTAGATCAAAAATATTATTACTTTTATAACAAACTTTAGCGCGTTATCACGATAAATTGTGCTGACACCTATGTGACAACTCAAAATTATTATTGTCGACTATATGGTTGTTACCAGCAGAGACATTTTAGCAGCAGAAAAATTATTATAATGGTGATGATTTCTGATCGTAAAACCAACTCATCCCAGAACAAGGTGGTTTTCAGATTATTTAAAGTAGTTATGATTTAGTTCAAAGTGTATGCGTTAGAAGATAATTACATTTTTCAATGATTGTTTATTATTTAATGGCACTTCCTGATTAGCACGCCGCTCTTGATCCTCATGACGGTAATTGCGAAAGAAAATTGGATGATGCAATTAGTTGGTGATCTGAAAAGAGTAGACCTGAAAAAAAAAACGCGAGAAAGCTAACTTCTATCGTTGATATATAACATAATTAATCAATATAATTAATCAATATAATTAACATTTTTCTCTGATACACAAAAAGAAACCATATTTAGTTTTTCCATCGCTTGGTGGAGAATTATAGCTCGGGAAATAGTTGATGTAGGTAAAATTTGTTTCTCCTTATTTATATAAAGTATCGTACATATTTCAACTTCAATAACACGAGCGTTGTTCGTCCACTGCACCACACCCAGCAGGGCTCAATGTATATTTTAAAATTCTTTCTCATAAATATTTGAAAGAAAATTAATAAATCACAAAATGTCCTCGTTACTGAGACTGAGAAATCCTGCAAATAAAATTTAAACTTTCTAAGACATAATTAATTTTCTTATAGGATAAAATGCCCTATATTGTTTTAAGCTGTTTTGTATTCAAACCAAGTTCTAGAGGAGTTCGGAAGTTCAAGTTTTAATAAGTCCTTCACAAAACTTTGACGGGGAAACTAAATATAACGTGATATTATACGAAGTTAAATATTTTGAAGAAGCTTCCTTTTTCATTTATCTACTGAATAACAGATATTTTTATCTATATATTTATTTCAACCATGTCCAGAGATACCATGACCGTAAGTGCTAATTGCTCGGTTAAACACATTTAAATTGAAAATGTCTAGTTATATATACAGGGTCTCCCAAAATCAAACGGTCATACGACAACCACGGATAAGATAATCAATTTTGAGCAAAAAATACGGTGATCGATCTTCAAATTTGACTTCCAGAAACGGGTTTTAAGAATAATAATAATGAAGAACCCGTTTCCAGAAGACCTTTTCACACGTCAACCATAATATATTTATAGTTTCAGAGAGAGAGAGAGAGAGAGAGAGAAAGAGAGATCAACATATACACAAATTAACAAAACACAGAAAAATATGCATACATATGTACTTTTGAGCGCAGAAAGTGATTGAATTGGTATTGTTTCTTTCTTGAAGATTTTGTCTTACAATAGATATGGCAACGATGTATCGATGTTTTAAAACCATCGATGCATCGGACTATAAACATCGATGCATCAACATCAAAAATTAGCCGATGTTGATTAGCATTACCATTGAACTTTGTAGGCTGCAATTACTTATAGACGTTAGAGATTTCCATTGATGTCGGAATTTAACTAGATATGAAACGATTGCTACAAATTTATTTGAGTAAACTATAAAGATCTTAAATTATAATATTATGTTCTTTAAAATATCGGGAGCTTTTAATTGTAATTTTGTCAAGTCACATGTTCGAAGCAGTTTTCAAGCACACCGGTACTAAGGCACACAGCAATCGCAAAAGTCGCGCATCACGTATGTCACAGCATTCTAAATGAGGAAGTACACGTGGTTTTAAATTATGATAAGGTCAAATTATGATAAGCTCATCGGAAAAGTGAAGACAGTGGAACCTAACACATTGTTATTCTGTAATAATTTCCTTTTTCTGTTTACGTGAAAAAAAATTAAATGTATCAGAACATTTAAAATGCAAAAACCATTGATATTTGCTAAAATCGTCATTTTTCTTTGGATGTAACGACACCATCGATGTTTATCGATAACAATATATCGATGTTTTAATTCATTTTGCCATTCCCAACGACGACGCTATAATATAAAAATGTAAATAATAAGTTTGTATGTCAGTTTTGTCAAAACATATTTGCACAACCAACAGCCAACTGTTTTTGATTTTTAATTTCAAATGTAATGCGAGATACTGAAAAAAACATTTTCTTCTTATTAACTTCAACACCTTGTATTTTGAAATCCATTCATTTTTCGATATACGTTTATATGACAAAAAGTTATTGAATAGTGGTGAGAGGTATGAAACTTCTCGTATGGTCTAAATGCTACTATCCGACCGACATCATAAATGTCTCTGTTTCGGATAGCGACTTGTGCAGCAAGTACCGAGAGCGGCGACCTCCAGCCCAGGTGGACTAAACTACTGTTATTTAATATGATTTGAAGGAAACAACTACTCAGCGGGCAAATACCCCGACCTGCATTGGATTATACTTTAAAAAAAAATTTATTATTTTTAGGCGTAGTATCTGCTGGCGAAGTGTCCTGATGTAAATTCGGACTGCCAATAAACATTATTAGTATCAGTTATTATTAATTTATTACACAGATTATGCAAGAGCACTAGTCAAGCAATAAACCCGCTGAGTCATCATTATTGCATGCGGCTTGAGCCTCGGTTGAACAAAACTCGTTAGGTAACGAGCTTTAATAATGTCATTTCCCTTTTGCGCCTATGAATCATTAATATACTAAAATTGAACATCTCTGTATCAATATTGAAAATTTGCTTCACCGTTATAGCCTATAAAATCGTGTTGGAACAGATTGGAATATGCAGAAATGCTAATAGAAAATGCAGTCATCGGCGTAAAATAGTATACAGATATGGCCTCATTCAAGTATTAAAACTATAGTCTGTTTCGTAATGACCAAACAGTAAAAAATTATTGTGAGGTACCCATTCTATGGACATACACTTTCTTTTCGAATTGTTATTACTACTTTGATGGTTTATTAGCTTTCTCCGAACTTATTTCTTAAATATGAAAATTTTTCTTTTTGGCGCGTCAACATTTTTTTTTGCTTCTGACATTAATAATACTATTATTTTATACAATGTCATTCTTGCTTCTAGATGAAGTAGTTGTTTTAATAGTTTCTGCGATCAAATGTATTTGAGGTGTCGTGTTTGATTTATTATCTACCTCAAACTTTTATACTAGCGCATTCAGATAAGAATGACAATATAAAATGTAAAAAACTAGGTATTTATTACCTACTGTAATCAGGTATCTATCATACTAGGCTTGAAAGGATGCTTTATGTATTAGCCAATAATGATTTTATTCTTTTTTTTAGAAATATATAAATACAAAGCAAATAAAATGTCAAATTTTTTAAAATAAAGGTGTACGCACCAGTGACTGGAAACAATATGGATGAGAATTTTTGTAATAAATGTATTGTTGGTGACCCATTTCAAGGTTTGCTGACTCTCCAGACCTAAATCCAGTCGTCACCCAGTTCAACAAAGGCTTATGCATGTCTGCAATCTTGAGCACTTGCTTTAAAGGAAATGTGAGCTTATATTCCTATACACGTTTTAAAATATATTCCATGTCCTGGAAACCACCTTTAAAGTGTATTATATTTTTTAGAAATTCTCTTTTAAATTGACAAAAGGCGAAACGTAATAGTTTCCCATGTTTAACAGTTCCGTATTGAGTTATTGGAGTGTATATGATTTTTTATTGCTTCTCTATACAATATTGGTCATATAAATTTACATACAGGCATGCTCAAGTGGGAATATATACATAGGTCAGACAAGAAGATATATCAGCACAAGATGAAGAAACACATCAACTCCACCAAACACACACTCAGCAACTGCGATTTTCTAACAGAAAATAAAGTTTAATTACGATCAAAATTTTAAATTGAAAAAATATTGTTTCGGAATACTCAGCTACCGGAACACTCAGTCGTACTCTGTAGTGATAAAATTCAGAAGAAAACCAACCAGAACAACGACCGACTGCAGTTATATCGACTATATGTACCTTATATAATTTGTTTCCCATTTAAAGCATCAATAATTGAAAAATAGTGCGTCAATGGTTCATAGAAAATTTTAAATCTTTGACATATTCTTGGCTTATTCCAAACGCGATGACGTCTTTGGAAATAAAATACGAACATTGTTTGCACTTCGTGGGATCCATAAATCTTTCATGAAACTCTTATTTTGTTGTGCCAGTTTACTAAAACCGAAAACGAATTGTTGCAAATGTCACGTTAAGTCGCGAATTATTTCATGGTCAGACAGCGATTGGCAATATATTTTATATTACTATTTTCACTGAGTCACTTTGTTTTAGTTTAGGTAATTATTTTTCAAAAATTATCATGCACGAATACAGGGATGGCGTGTTACAATTATTCAACCTATAACTTTTTGGGTTTTTCTACAAAATTCATATTCTTTAATTTGCAGAAATTTGATAGTTATTTAAAGAATGTCCCAACTAGCTCTTAAGGCAAACATAAAACCTCTAGGGTTGTGGGCGGTGGAATCAGAATTAAATGTATTTTTTATTTGTTTTTGTTGAGCGCCACCATTTTATTGGTTTAAACATGTTGTAATTTGATGGAAGGAAGTGTGAATATGTGAGAGAATTGACAAAAGGACGACTGTTTAGTTAAACGTATATTGTGGAACTGAATAATATCAATGTTACAATTATGGCCAAGCCAAACGATAAAAGAGGTCGCTTACACGTGGCTGTCGCCTCAAATATTAAACAATATTAGTCATGTATAGTCGTAAGCATATATGTATGTTTTCCTTCAACAAAACATAATAATCATAACTAGATATTACCTACAACTATAATTGATGTCCCCTGGTAAAAATTGGAAAAGCAATGGGATTAGTTTTAAATTTGAAATACTTATCTAATATCTTATTCGTAGGTTCATATAAATTTCAATGTACTATAAATAGGCTACATAAGAACTACTGATACTTATTTTAAGTCTCACATTCTGTGATTACCACATACGGACGTGAAAAATAAAATAATGCATAACCTAATGCAAAAATTAACAGTAAAAAAAAATTCATCTATTTGACGAAATTCGCCACAGCAAACTAAAAAAAAACTTAATTTCAACGTACGAGATGTTCAAAATGAGTTCCTTGAACGTCTTGGCAGCATCCTAATCTTCAATAAAAATGTCTTCTAACGTTTTCCAACATCTGAGGCGTGACCGACCTTACAGCAACCGTTATTTTTCTTCTGAAGTCAGCTATATCGCTTGGCTTAGTTATGTGTACCATACTTTTTACATATCCCCACAGAAAGAAATCTAAGGGTGTAAGATCAGGAGAACGTGTTGACCATTCTAGCGATCCTCGCATCCCTATCCACCGATTTGGAAATATTACGTCGCGGTATTGTCGGACATTGATTCGGTAATGTGGTGGTGTTCCATCCTGCTGGAACCATATCACATCGGCTGGAACTTGTGGGTTAGCTTGAGCAGGATATAAGTTTGCCAAAGTTGATACGACATTATTTTGGAGCAGAGCTAAATAATTATCTCCATTCAAATTTCCATCAATGAAAAAGGGTCCAATGACATGGTCTCCAATTATCCCCGCCCAAACATTAACCTTTTCAGGATTTTGCGTATGTAATTCTCTCATCCACTGAGGATTTTCATTAGCCCAGTAGCCATTAACATAGATGTAAAGAGTAAAAGTGGACTCGATCAGAAAACAAAACATTTTCTAGTTGGATAACATTATTATCTAACCTTGGCATCATTTGTTTAGAAAAATACGTTCTTCTATCAAAATCGTCTTCACTAAGCTTCTGAGTTGGGGCCAGTTTATAGGGATACATTTTATTTTCTTTTAATAGGTGAATAATCGAAGAATGGGAACATTCAATGCTGTAGCTGCTTGTCGACTTGAACTATGTGGGTTTTCCACAAACTCAAGCAGTATATCTAATTTGGTATCGTTACTCATTGCATAGGAAGTTTTTTTTATCTGCCGCACATGTCCATTTTCGCGAAACTGCTTTCCAATTTTGCTAATTGTACCTTGGGATATAGGCGGCAAATCAGGACATTTTTTCTTGAAATAGGCGAGCAACTTCGGCCTGTGATCGCATTCTATCTCCGTAACGAACCATCTGCATAATTGTTATTTTATGTATTTCTGTTAAATAAACCACGTTTAGGAGTTGCAGTGAGCAAAACTCAAACAATACGCAAAAACACTGACAACTATTTAATGCTGTCAATCCAATAGCAAGTAGCTGCGGCGTTTTCAATAAAACTGGCGATGCCAGCTATGAAGAATTTTGATACGTTTTTATGTCTTCTTTTTAACTGACAATGTTGGAAAAGAACACAAATTGTTTTTGCTATCCTGCAAGAACAAAACGCTGTAAGCTTTTGTTTTTCGTTTGTTGTAGCGAATTTCGGCAAGCAGACTGTTAATTTTTGCAATGATTATTAAAACCATAGCATTTTTCAATAGGGAATGAAAAGACCTTTCAAATGAGGTATCACAAGCACCTACTTTCTATTTAAAAATTTAGGGGTTACAACTGCCACTCGAAGGGGGGTTAAATTTAGGAATGAAATTTTTACGTTGCAGGATGTCATTTTCGAATCCAAAATCGACGTGTCTCGTAGATTCTTTATAAATATGCATAATACTTGAGGATACTGAATTTATTCCATTTGGCTGTTTCAAACTGTATATCTTCAAGCAAAATTCGTTTAGAAATAGTAAATTATACAAATGTTAACATTCATGCTTGTTGTCCTTGGTGGAAAGTTTTTTTTTCACAATTATTTACGTTCAAAATATGGATAAGTAATAATTTATTTTTATTTTAAAACACTTAAATGTATTTATTCAAATTCATTCACTCAATAGAAACTTCTTCATTGTTTCATTGACATATACTTGATTATTGTCTAGAAAACCGGATTCAAAACAAAAGATTTATTATTATCTGTTATAAAGTCAACGCAACTACTTGCTTATATATTTTTAGCTTAGTTACTAATGCTCTATAAAACACAAAAAACCTCTGAACAAATAATTAAATCTCTGCCAAATATTTTACTATTTATTATAATAATACTTTTTCAAAACGTTACGTAATAAAAACAACACCTGTTGACTTGGCTAGAGGAAAATTATTATATATGCGAGTATCGTGAATGTGGGTGTCTCAAGGCAATTTCTGCAATTTTTCAGGGATCCTGGATTAAGTAATTGTGTATTTATTTAGTGATGTAATAATATTATACAACGTAGAACGGTCAAGTTGCACTCAAGAGTGCAACTATAAAGTTAATGATTTCATGCTGTCGTCAAGTGGAAATGAAATATATAAAATAAAACAAAGAAGGTTTAGTGCCATATTCCCCAAAAAGAAACAATTATGCAGCTACGGACACGTGTTTCGGAGTTATTGGCCCTCATCAGCGTGGCGTAGCTAAGGAATTGGATCTACGATGGGATAGATCAGGAACAAGAACTAAAATAAGGCTGGAAAGTACAGTACACAGTACTCAATTAGTGTCTTCATGTTCCCATGTGCCACATTTGGGGCCTCGATGTTAACGCTTGCAAATTTCTCTATACTATACAAGTCCTCAAGTGTTGCAAGTGTTGAAAGATCAATTCAATACTTTTCGGATTCCTCTAAACGATTTGTCAGTGAAGCTTGCACGAATCAAAACTCCACAAATATTGTCACTAGAGTAATAGAAAGTCAGGATCCACAAAGGATAGAAACATTGTCAAACGGTTGCGTAAAAAATATTGTTTTTACTCCAAAGTTGATAAAGGTAATAAGGTTGTTATTTTAGACAAAGAGGAATATTATGAAAGGGTAGACAATGTGATGGTCCTTAAAAAAACTTTCTAGAAATTCATTACCAAACGTGATTACCTATTGAAGTAAGAAATGTACTTATATCCTGTAACAATCTTATTATTTCAGCTTTAAATAGGAGGTTCCAGGAATCTAATCCAAGTGTACCTAGATTGTACCGCTCGCTTAAAATACATAAACCAATAAAGTTGTTTCATCAATAATTGGATACCGATTTACCACCTACCAAAATGGTTAACTGATGAGTAAAGCTGCAAATCGTTTCTGTGTATCATGGTCGTAGAGTACAGATGTACTTATTATCGCCGGCATTCACCTTGACCACGAAACTCTTTTTCCAGTTCAGACTATTATTAGCTTTCGAGTTGTGTACACGTTAAGTCACTTGGGCGTATTGCATATTGTTTTTGTGTTTTTATTTTATTTGTTGTACTGTATTGTTGATATTAATTTAATAATAAAGCATGGCAGACGTACGCAGGGGTAGAAAACGGTCATTTGCTGACAAAGTGAATAAATTCATAGGTGAATTCCCTGATTTATTCTATGATGGTGCTACAATAATTTGTAAAGTGTGCGAGAAAGATTTGATGTATTGGGATAAGCGTAATTGTAGACTTCACGTAAACAGTGTACACCACAAAAATAAACAAAAAATGGCGTGCCTTCGACAACACAGTTTATGTTTGATTTACTATTAATGCTGATTGCCTGTGATGTTCCGCTGCACATACTCGATAAACAACCACTTCGAGAGTTCTGGAATAAATACAATGCCCAGGTGAAGTTACCAAGTCGCACAACGTTATGTAACGATCTAACAACTGTACATGTAGACATGGTAAATAAGATGAAATGTGAATTAAAAAATACACGGCTGTGGTTATCTGTTGATGAGACAACAGATTGTAAAAAAAAATTCTATTTTAAATGTTATAATACCAGTACTGGACCCTCTTAAACCGACAGTTCCACTGTTACTAGCTAGCAAAAGACTAGGTCAGTGTACTAGTGAAACAATTACCAGGGTGGTGCTGGAGACGTTAGAAAAATTTGAACTGTCAAAATTACAAGTGTTGATGTTTGTGACTGATGGCGCCGTGACAATGCGTTCGGTAGGCCGTTCTTTGCAAGAACAAGGTTGTACGTTTATACATATTACGTGTAAAGTGCATGCTTTATATCTTGTGGCAAAAACTATTCGGAAAGGTTTTTCAGAGGTGGATGCATTAATAGCAAGTACAAAAAAAATGTTTCTTAAATCTCCTAAACGTCTCCGTACATTCCATAGCAAGTGTCCCGGTATTCCTGAACCACCACAGCCGATTCTTACACGTTGGGGAACATGGTTGCAGGCAGCTTTTTATTATGCTGAATATTTCCAACAAATAAAAGCTGTGATACTACAATTCAATCCAGATGTGGCTGCAGCTATTAAGGAAAGCCAGACATATTTCCGTTGAAACAGCTTTAAAAAATATTGCGAAGAACTATAAACCACTACATGAAAGCATAAAAAAATTAGAAAACAGTGCGTTGTCGTTAGCGGAGTCACTGCAAGAAGTGGGCGAAGTAAATCTGCTGCTACACGCTATAGGTGACGCAACAAATGAGCGCGTTAAAGAAAAGTTCGCAACTGTGTTAAATAAAGACACTGGTTTTACCAAATTAAGATAAATATGTGATGGTGCAACCCCAGATCCGTTAAGTGCGTTCAAAGACCATTTTACGTATGCGTGTATTACATCAGTAGATGTCGAACGGTCGTTTTCAAAATATAAGAATAAATTTTCACCAAAGCGAACATCACTCATGGAGACAACCATAGAAACATACCTGATGCTGCAAAATGGCTACACATCTTCTCCAGTTTGTGATAAGCAAGCTAGTTCATCAAGCTAGTTAAGAGGGTAAGTTTTACATACATTGTTATAAATTTTAACAGTTTATTGTTTCTCTTATTAGTTAATTTCGCGTACGTCACTATCCTACGGAACATTTTTGAGAGCCCTATAGATGAGTTAGAAAATAAGATAGAATTTGACATACAGAAAATATCAGTACTTTAAGATATATCCCTAAGGACTCTCACATTGTGCTCAACACAAAATGGCAAGTTTTAATTTTATAGTTCATCGTCTATTAAACTTCCCTTCAATAAGAACAGGTTTGAAAAAGAAAAGAATACAGCTGTGAGTAATGAGAAAATCCGAAATTTGTATCGATTCCACATGATCCCCGATTCACCCGTGGTATCGGTACAATTCTTAAGGATATATGTATGTATGACAGTGGATCATTCATCTGGAAATAAACTACAACTTTAGGTAATTCAAAAGACAAAATTGAAACAAACGAAAAGACGGGAATTTACGTTAACTGTATGGACTGTAATCAAAAGTATGTTGGACAAACTAGACGATCAATTCAAACTAGAATGGATTATTATAGAACAGATATCTAATGTTGCCCAATGTGTGTTTGAGAACAGCCATAAAATATAGAGGGACAACTTAAGATTAAACAATAATGTAACAATTACTAGGCACCCAGCACATAGTGTAAAAATAGTATGAGTATGACTTGAGACAGAGGGCCAATCCCATTTAGTCCGCTCTATTGGATAGTTAGTCACAGTTCACCAAACAGATATAAATAGGATATATTGTTAGCATAATATCAGCATTAATCATCTCCACATGATGCCAACTTGGTTAGAGAAACGAGCGTCGAGTGCAGTACATGGTGTTTTGTGGAGAACCACGTCAGCGTTTGTCCATATAAATGCAAGGTCAATTCGTATCAAAAGTTTTGTCTGTAACTCGATTAGGAACGTGGAATACGAGATGAAATATATCATCTTCTAACTAGTAAGTGATCGCTATGGTGAACAGGAATTTCCTGTATGTGCAGTGGTCGTCAGTATTTCCAGATTTAAATTCCACAGAATAATTTAAAACGTCTTTATTTAAAAACGTTATGGGAGTCGTACTCGTATAGTTATAAAATACAGATAGAACTTCTTTTGTTAATAAAATAACAATTAATATGCGATTCTAGAAAATAATTTACCAGAAGCCCATTAATATTTGTCTGATTGAAACTACCTTAGAAATTTTTATACAGATAGTCACCAAAGTATCCGGCCACCTTAGTTATTTCCAAAAAGCGATACAAATTAAGTAGTGATGAATGACTAGTAAGTAAAAGAAATGTACTACGTTAGTTATGGTTATTATGCTTTATTAGCCTATTTACAAAATCCTAACAAAAGAAACACAATTCGAAAAAAATCGACAAAAATCGTTACAATGTCATATTCTGAAACACAAAAGTATCCCACCATAAACAATGCAGTCTAAAGTATAACTAAACAGTTTAAACAGTCAAAGTTAATATTTTGTTGGATATCCTCGAGACTTAAGAATAGCTTTAAGTCCGTTAGACATTGAATGTACAAGCTCACGGGTTAATTCTGGCTTGATTTTGTTCCATTCTGCTATCAGATGTTGTTCTAAATCCTCTTTATTGGTAATCCTATGGTTTTTGCAAAGAGCGTTTTAATTCCGACCACAAGTGCTCAATGGGGGGTTGGTATCGGGTGACTGAGGTGGTGTTTTTAGTTGTCTCGGCGCATTGTAAAGCAACCATGCCTTGGTTTTTCGAGCACAATGTTTGGGGTCATTATCTTGTTGAAAGATAAATTTTTCCTCCAAACCTAATTTTTCAGCACTAGATCGTAAATGCTGCTTTAATATATTGATATAAACATATTGATCCATTTTTCCTTCAATAAAATGGAGCTGGCCTACTCCCGCAGTCGCCATACATCCCCATACCATCAGAGACCCACCCCCATATTTAACAGTGGGTGGCAGATTTTCTTTATTAAACGACGTTCCCGGTTTTCTCCATACAATTTGTCTTCGAGATGAATCAAATACCTCAAATTTCACCTCGTCGCTAAATATGATCATATTCGTCGTTTAATAAAGAAAATCTGCAACCCAGTGTTAAATATGGAGGTGGGTCTCTGATGGTATGGGGACGTATGGCGACTGTGGGAGTAAGCCAGCTCCATTTTATTAAAGGAAAAATGGATCAATATGTTTATATCAATATATTAAAGCAGCATTTACGATCTAGTGCTGAAAAATTTGGTTTGGAGGAAAAATTTATCTTTCAACAAGATAATGACCCCAAACATTGTGCTCGAAAAACCAAGGAATGGTTGCTTTACAATGCGCCGAGACAACTAAAAACACCGCCTCAGTCACCCGATACCAACCCCATAGGGCACTTGTGGTCTGAATTAAAACGCTCTTTTGCAAAACCATAGGATTACCAATAAAGAGGATTTAAAACAACATCTGATAGCAGAATGGAACAAAATCAAGCCAGAATTAACCCGTGAGCTTGTACATTCAATGCCTAACAGACTTAAAGCTATTCTTAAGTCTCGAGGATATCCAACAAAATATTAACTTTGACTGTTTAAACTGTTTAGTTATACTTTAGACTGCATTGTTTATGGTGGCCGGATACTTTTGTGTTTCAGAATATGACATTGTAACGATTTTTGTCGATTTTTTCGAATTGTGTTTCTTTTGTTAGGATTTTATAAATAGGCTAATAAAGCATAATAACCATAACTAACTTGGTACATTTCTTTTGCTTACTAGTCATTCATCACTACTTAATTTATATCGCTTTTTGGAAATAACTAATGTGGCCGGATACTTTTGTGACTATCTGTAGGGTAATACAAGATACTTATTAAGAAACAACAATAAAAACCTGAGCACAAAATTAAAAGGCTTTTCATCGGAATCATATCGACTAAGGAAATAGCCCCAGGTGTCATTGTTACACTACCGCAAGTAAATTATTGTTCGTCGTCAACAAATAAATTAAACTTACGGCTAGATTATTTCTGTTTCTTACATCTTGTGTTGCACTATAACAAGATATGTTTTCAGTATGACGCAAACCAGACAGTCTAAAATTAAATGCATTTGCATAAATTCTGGTAATCTCGTAATATAAATAAAAGGTGTAGCGCAAGCAGCAGCAAATATGTACACATTCATAATAAATAAAGCATTTAATTCGAACAGCTGTTGAAAACTACGTACCAAAGCCTAAATTATCTAAATCAGTCAATAAGCACAGCTGATCCGGTTATATTTAAAATATCCGTTCAGCAATATGGTACCGCGTTTTTTCGACACGTGGCCGATCATGCCTGGGCAAAAAAAACCTGACGCGGACCAGGAAATAGCAGGCTGAAACTGAAAACGAAAACGAACTGGACGGATGCGGAGCGAAGGTGTCTCTCGATCATCAGCGGCGGTTGTTTGGCACTAAGGGGCGGGGTTGCCAGCACTCCAGGTTTTCCAGGAGATCTTGGGATGTTTCCAAATAAACTTTTAATAAAACTTTCTAGCTGTTCTGTACTTTAAAAACAATTGACTAGATAGACATTTGTCTTTCGTGTATGTATGTGGCCGAGACAAAACATATTTCATCTTATAATGATAAGTTATTTTTACAATACACAAAAAAAATAAGAGCGTGAAGAATGAAATAATTAAACACACCTTTTGGAAAAACATAACTAGGTATAATACTGACAGCTATTATTCCATTAATTTTATTTGTCAAAAAACTGCCTAATTTTTCTATAACAAATCGCGTTTTTGAAAAACAACAAATGATAAAGAATTTTAGACAGTTTACTTGGGATTTATAAAAAATTTTATATACAGGGTATTTCAGGTGATACTAATAATTAAGGAGGGACTGTTGTATGCAGCTTCAATGTAAAGTTGTAATGTACGCCGTATAGTCGAATGCGCCGTTAACTTCGCATATTTAGAGGTTTCCACTCCAGCGACCAGTTAAACACAGATGTTGTTAAGGTACATATGTATGTATATGCGAACGGAAATTATAACATATTTTCGCAGTGTCAATGTCAAAAGTGAGATGTTCTTTACTGGTTATCTTTATCCGAATCTTTTGAAATAATGAACAAAGTGAACGTGACAAATCCCCGTGTTCTTGTTGCCGAGAAATTTAAAGGTGTTGTAAGAGTGCGTTTAAGTAGGAAAAACCTACAAATCGTTGTTAATTTTTCTGTAAGTAATATTAAATCTATAAACTGCTGTTCAAATTTTTCTGTTAGTACTATTGAAAATCGAAAACATACGACTCATCCTAAATACCATATAGATTTAATATATAAAATTACAGGCAATACCGATGCGTATTTTTTTTAACAGAAAATACGATTAGTTTCATAAAATGATACCAAATAAAATATTCGTATTTCTTATTAATAAAAAAATAGGCACCAGTATTGCCTCTGTAATTTTATATATTAAATCCATGATATTTAAGAGAAATCAACATGTTTTCATTTTTCGTTCTCATCAATAGAAACAATTTAAAGTTTTATGTTGGCAATCCTGGTGACGAGGGCGTACTAACACCACCTTAAAAAACGAAAACAAATGATTGATCCTAAATATCATGGATTTAATATATAAAATTATAGGCAACCGATGCGTATTCTTTTTTTATTAATAGGAAATACGATTATTTAGTTTTATAAGACGGCACCAAATAAAATATACGTATTTCTTATTAATAAAATAAAATACGCATCAGTATTGCCTGTAATTTTATATATTAAATCTATATGATATTTAAGACGAATTATTTGTTTTCATTTTTTGTTCTCATCAATAGAAACATTTTACCAGCGATTTAAAGTTATGTAATAATTTGGATATTGACAAATTGCGTAATATTAACAAGTACCTAATGTGCAAGTAACTTAGACCGATTTTACGTCTTTGAATGTAGAACATCCAGACGATACTATAGAAGAAGAAAAACAACTGTTAATGGACATGATATGTATGTATATGAAGTATGTAAATCTTTGTAAGTTACACCATGCTCCTCGCCGGCGCCACTCAATTTCGGGTTCTTTAGTACTAATAAACGTGGATACGGTATTTAAAATTTAGCAGGTCTGAGTTAATTCCGGTTTAACAGGAAATTATGTACATACATATGTTTTTGTATTACTACGCCATATCACTTTCCTTGCCAATAAGAAAGTTCCAAATAACCGATGTTTTAAAATTATTAATAAAAAAAGTTAGAGGGATTATCAAAATTTACATGTACTGAATAAATGAAGAAAGAAAATCACGTATGTAGCTACAAAACGGTGGTTTCTACAACATTTTCTAATCATATGAATCATGTCTCATGGTTCCAGTCATAGAAAAATAATTTCATTGCGGCGCCATCTCTGTGAGTTGCGAAGAAAAAATGTTAAATACAGTTATTCAAAGTCTTTTTTGGTATCAATTATACTGCACTTACAAAATCATTAATTATCTATATCATCTTTCGAGATAATGGACTGGGGACATTCAACTGAAATACCCCGTATACATACTTTCAGATTCTGATTATCCTGTTTAGAAATAATTTTGTTAGATTTTGTAACTTTGTATATATATCAAACTTTTCACTTTTGCCACTTGCCATAACTTCCATTTTTTTTAACGTGACATAAATTTTGGCAAGAAATGGGACAATTTCCATTAACGCAGGTGCCAATGGAATTATGTACATATGCACGATGAATACCATACTTTGTTCTCTAGAATTTTTTATAATGAAATTTATATACTTAACGTATAGTCTAAATAATTTAAGATTTCTACGAATGTTATTAAGTTATTTTGAGGTGCTGAAAATTCCATACTTATATTACCTACATAGTTGCGAACGCCTTACTAAACTATAAATTATAATTTATTACTTTTGCTTTAAAATGAAATGCGACTTTATTTGCGGCCATATTTCAAGGTTACTTGACATTTTGAATAATTGTTTGGTGGTCAATACACATTTAGACGTACCTTAATTTTTCTCATCGAATCATCCATATCTTGTATATCCTGTGGATTAAATTTATTGATGCACAGTATATAAAATAACTATAAACAATCTTCTTGTTTAATGATAAAACTTTCTTGTTGTTCCATCACTACTATTGCTTGCAAATCACCAATTTCATCAAAATATAGTAATAAAAGCATCAAGTTTGCTACGCTTTTTATCGGTGTTACTTTGTGCACTATTTACTTTATCAATTGAATTAATTTTCTTTGGCAACATCGACTCATATTCCGTGGAAGTGAATAGCGCAGGCCGGTGTGGCGATGTTGCCACATTAATCAATCCTTCCGACAACTACTCACTGACCTAGAATGTAGGTCAAGATTATATGATTCGCGTTGCCAGATTACGGGATTACACTAGGGATCAAGGAAATCCAGGGAAGATTTCCGACTTATTTTAAGTTTCTATCTATCTGAATGTACTTGATAAATTAGATCTTTAATTAGGTAAGAGATTTTAGATTTCTCGGCTCAATTTTATCTGAATTGACCATTTTCAAATATAGCAAGCTGTAAAATATACAGGTTGTCTATGAAATGAGTGGCATAATTGAAATGACTTAGATTGAGCGATTATCTTATTTATCGGATTTTATCCCTAATATACAGGGTGATTTTGTGAGAATTCCAATCCCCTTAATTTCGTTATTTTTATTATTACGAAAAAAATGGCAAACACAAAAGTTATAGGATTTTTTTATGTAGATTTTGAAAATCATATCAGAAAAATAATGGAAGCTCACACAAGATGGCTACAGTTATTAATTATTAGTTATTGTATGACCTTCCATTGTTTCTCTGATATGATTTTCAAAATCTACATAAAAATCCTATAACTTCTGTATTTACCATTTTTTCATAAGAATAAAAATAACGAAATTTGGGGGGTAGGAATTCTCACAAAATCACCCTGTACAGTGGACCGACTTGAAAGGGGGACCCCTCATAAAATTTGCATTTATCGTCCGACTTCGACTAACTTTTCTTTTTTAACTGTAGTGCGCGAAAAACTACTTTAAGAGATACACGTACTGATCTGCCGAAAATCCTAATTGGGCTATAAATGCGGCAACACAGGCAATATTTATATAAAATAAAGGCAATATTCATATAAACGTGTGGTGAGGAATACTTGATAAGATTAGTGGTCCGTTTTTCCTTGAAGGTAATTTGAGTGGAATTCTATTTTTAGATACTTTGTCCGAAAGTAGTTTTTCGAGCTTTACAGTTCAAAATAAAGTTAATCAAAATCGGACGACTAATATAAATTTTATGGGGATGTACCGCTTTCAAGTGCGTCACACTGTATCTTCAGGATTTTTGAATGACATCTATAATAACAATAATCGGTTTTGGTCGAAGGCCTGAAAAACAAAATTACAGTTCTTATAGCGAATATCTACATAGGTACTCAGAAATAAAGTGCTCACAGATTGACTCTACTGATTTTGGAAAAACGATTCATTCAGAATTTTATAATTCAACTGAAATAGTATATAAAATATAAAAATAAATTAACAAATGTCTAGAGAGCAGATTACTGAACGTTTTTTCTAATAAAAAAACTTTATTTTTTATTCATAATGGATATTTGTCTAACTGTTAACTCATCTACAAATCAATTTCGGTTGAAAATTTTAAATTTTAAATTGTTGTCTGGTTTCGAATGAAAACGAAATGAACTACTAAAAATTAGAAAGGCAAATTGAATCATTTCCTGTCAATTTCAGATAATAAAATAATGGCGCCAGACGCAAGAAAATCCGAAATACAAAGCGATGACCGCATAAACAGGATCAAGTATTTGTAAATATGTAAAAGTTATGTTCGCCATGTGAAAAGTATTTTAGATTTATAGTACCTGATGAAATTAGCAACTAAATACACAAAAAAAACCAAACTGAGAAAAAAAATAAAAAACGATTTTTTATGTCACCCCTTTAAAAGGTTATAAATTCCCCTAGGCGTTTTGGAGTACGTTTCTTGGACTTCAATTTAGAATTATTATTTACTGGCTCGGTAGTGTGACGGACAGTGTTGCTTTCTTCCATTAAGATAACCTAGGTTCTAAGCTGACCAAGTCGATGAGATATAATGGATGAGCGTACATGCTTTGGTCACCATCTTTCGAAGGGGATGTAAAACTGTGGATTTCAAGCATCTGCGATGTGAGCTCGTTAAAGATCCCTACCCCACGATAAAGTATGGTTGGCAAAACTTTCTGGTCAGAGGTGCCAGTGCTTACATAAGCATGATGGGCTTACTTCCTGGCATCGCTGTTTGGCCTTGGTAGAGGAAATAGGCTGACGTTAAATAACTTGAACCACCCTTTATAATCCATAAATAAATGTTAATAAACCATTCCTGTTTTTTAATTTATAATCATTACAAGGATCACTAAAAAAGGAAATTAATGCATGTTCTAAACAATGGTAGTGTTTTTTACATTCAACATGGACATGACCTTTTCAAATCTATGCGAGAATATGCATATGAGCTTGCTCGTACACACAAACGGAATATAAACAACAAAGAAATGGATAAAATGAGACGTTCGCATTCAAGAAATGTCACACGGAACAGTTTGTTCTAACCGTATTAAGACCTAAATTGACTGTATTAGTATAATTTAGCGCTTCACTCTGATGGTTTCTTTGAAACAATAAGAATCTTCACAAAAGTTCTGAATAATGCATATATTTTTTTTAAGCAGTTGTTTACTCTTAGTTCATATCTCACTATGTCGCTGTTCTTAAAAAAATAATATTATGTATATGTAGTTTATTTCAAACTTATTTACAATAAAAAAACGGAGGTGTCTTTGACGTGGGTAAAGGGATAAAAAAGCCGACGTTTTATGAATTAATTCAGGAGGGGCAATATGAACGAAAAGCTAAGCAACAATAATAACTTAATATGTTAAATTGAACAACAAGAGAATTACTTGCTGATTATAATTTAAAGTTAGATTTTAAGTTAGAGTAAAACAGAGTGAGATTTTTTAATTTAATAGAAGAGGTATCAAATATCTATTTATCTAAGACACTACTTTTAAATCTGTTGTATTATTGTGTCCATTGCAATATTTGTAATAAACAGAAATTTTAAGTACGGCAATGTATGCCGCTAATTAGGTCTTGTCGGCATGTTGAGGTTTTTATGGCAGTTTTTTGTAAGGCTGGGAATTTTCCCGATTTTAGTATTCGAAAGAATATTCGAATATTCGAACTATTCGGATGTTCGAATATTCGGATTGTTCGATTTATTCGAATAGGTATTCGAATTATTCGGATATTCGAATACTCGAATAATCCGAATTATTCGGATAAGTATCCGAATAATCCAGGTCCTCGAATATTCATTATTAATAGGTATAGCACTGAATACTAGTGAATAGTGAATACTCTATTTGAGTATTTGGTTGGATAGACCACAATAATAGTCGTGACGTAATCCACTAAGCAGGCAATTTGATTTGCTTTCCATACCCACAATAGGGTATGTCTCCTGTACATGTGCTTTAAGGGTCAGAATTATTTAGTTAGTATTTTATTTTAGGATTGAGGCGCTATTGTTCACATTTAACTATTGAAGCTCAAATAAAACGAAAACAGTGCTAGTTTATTATACTTCTGTGTCATGACTATTTTTCCTTTTCGAAAAAAAAAATAAAAGTGCTCTAAAATTAGAATGTTTTTAAAAAAGACGCAGATTGTGAAGGTAAAACAAATACATGAAAAGTCAGTAGTTAAATATTTACAGGTTTTCTAAAATTTAAAATTTAATTTTATCCCCTGCCTTAGTACAGTAAGAATAAGGTCGAGGCGAGAAAGAGATGGAATAGTTTGACTGGGAGTAAAACGTGCCACTAATGTGGTCTATTTATATATTTGGATTTTAGAATAGGTACCTACCTATACCTACTATCTACCTACTTTGGTTGGATGCATACTGCATACCTATTCGTACATAATTTAATAATATATTTTAATATTCAAATTTATTCAAATATAATCAAATATTCGAATACTCGAATATATTCGAGTATTCGATTATTTCGAATATTCGAATAATTTCCCATTAAAATAATTCGTATTCAAATACTCGAATTATTCGTATTCGATTCCCAGCCCTAGAGGAAACTAAGTGTACGGGCAAAATCTAGGGAGAGGTAAAGCTATTAGCTCAGAACATCGTCACATGGAGACAATTTGTAGAGGCCCTATGTTCCTTGATATATTGATGAGAATGGAAAGAAAAATTTTGAATATTATAGTCGTTGGAACAATAGCTAAAATCAATTTAAATATTTTATTATATTGGATTACTAATATTATTAATAAATAAATGCTTCGTTCCACTTACTCTGCGAAGTCCCAACCTCAAATATTAGTATGGTAAAGCGCTATGATGAGATATGCTGGCAATTAAAAAATATATTACAGTTGAACGAAAACCTTTTAGATAAAAAAAACTTGAACATTTAGGGCATAATCGCAACTTTAGAATAACGACATTGGAGGAATCCACAATTCTGAATTAATTGAGGTTAATTAACTAGCAATTTCCATTTTGCGACTTGAGTTCAGCGGCAATAATAAATTTTCTTCTAATGCCGTTCTTCCATCGTCTGCGTGCTTATGCGCTTAAAAACGTGTTCTACGTTATTTTATAACTAATTCAGCTTAGGTACAACAAGCTTTTAAGCCTTGTAAGTTGAAGGCAAATTTATGGGCGGCTGAAATTATAGGAATAATGAAATATTTATAAATATACTGAGTGTCCCTAAAGTAACATAAATTTGAAAAATCCTTAAGAGAAATTTAAGAAAAAAGATGTCATGTCAAAAGGTGATTGTCGTATGTAACTTTTTTAAGAAGGATTTTCTAGGGCCAAATTTGACAACATTTTTTAAAGATTTTTTAAGCCACTGTTAAGAGTACAGCGAATACTGAATAGTAAAATTTGTATTCACTGCTTAGCTTATACCTATAACCACATTACATAATATAATGTAAAATAAATTTTTACGCTATAACATTACTATATTCTTTAAATCTGAACCATTTTTAATAGCTTTGCTTATTTCTAATTATTCTAATAAATCAAATTCTTTTCTATTTTGAATGGAGTACTTTAACATTATCCAAATCTACGAGTATAAAATGAATGTTGTCTATGCAATGCGTTGACACGCTAGTTCTATGTACATTATTTACAACAGATTTCTTGTGTTCCTCGAATCGCTTTTTTACATTTCGTAAAGTTTGTCCAATGTATATAGCATCACAGTTACTATATTTTAACTCATAAACTCCTGTTTTTTGTAACTTCAGAGTTGAAATGTAGTGACTGTGACGTTGTATACATTGGACAAACTGGACGAAATGTAAAACAACGATACGAGGAACACAAGAAATCTATTGTAAGCAATGTAAATAGCACGGGCATGGCAACACATTGCATAGAAAACAATAATTTTATAGATTTGAATAATGTTAAATTACTCTTTTCGGGAAAGAAAGAAACTTGATTTATTAGAACGATTAGAAATGAAATAAGCAAGGCTATTAAAAATAAAAAATATTTAACAGATGAGCAACTTTTTACCGGTCACCATATTTTAGATAAAATTTAAACAATACAGTAATGTTCAAGTTATAAAAAAAACATATATTACAATAGTTTACAGTAGGTACCAGATGTGGTTTGTATAAGCAATGAACCCAAATTTTACTATTCAGTATTCCCTGTACACTTGACAAAGGTCTACAACATCAAAACGAATGTTTTTAATAAAATTTCGAAACAATAAAAGGCAAATTTTCTTTACATATTTAAAATATTTAATAAGGAGCCAGCCACAGAATCAGTTCAGAATTTTATCGATTTACTTGTTACTGTAGTGACCTGCTGGCGCAGTATGTTTACACACTACATATAAAGTAAGTTAAATTAAGTACTTAATTTAAATTAGAAGGAAAAATTGGGTTCGACCGATTTTAAACCGGCGAAAAAAATTATACACATCAGTATACAGTACTATAGTAAAGTTTTCAAATTTATTTGCAACATAAAAAACGTCAGCGCCTTTGACGGTGGTAAAGGCATCAAAGTCGCCGATGTTTTTACTTTCCTATACCTAATATAAGGAAGTATAGTAATCGTAATTTTTTCGACATCGAGATTTTGTTTGATATATAAGTTTTGAACCCTCCTGAATCCATTCTGACTATTTTCCGAATGATGTCTGTCTGTGCGTGTGTGTGGATGTGTGTGTGTATGTGTGTATCCGCAATAACTCAAAAAATACTAATGGGAGACTTCCCAAATTTGGCAGTTAAGATTGTCAACAACATTTTAGGTGACACATTAAATTTGGTGAATGTGGTACCACCAGAAGAGACATAATGAATGAAAGAAGAAATTTGAGGGAAAAAAAATAAAAAAATTTTATTGCATTTCTGGACGAATCTCGACGAATTATAATGAAAAAACATAACTTTATGGAAAAAAATCAGTTCGCATGTCTGTAGTATCGCGATAGCAACCACAGTTTTTGAGATAAAGCTTTCAAAGTTGGTACACTTGTTCTAAAGACCAAAGACAATGAAAATTAGGTGATGAGTAAAATTGGCTAGCTGAAAGGAGGTCCACGGGACCTACACTTTTTTGTATTTGTCTTTACAAAAAAATATATTCTTGATTATAAATCATGTCTACTATATCAAGCCAATAAGATATATTTTCCAAGTACTTAAATAAAGCTGATGTAACCTGAAATTTTTTACACGTGACCTCATAAAATAGGGTTAGGATACATTTGACAGTTTGACATTTGAAATGTCTAAGTCTAAGTCTAAAAAAATGTGAATGTCAATAAAAAGAAATTATTAAAATATATAACATGAATTTATTATTGACAGTATCGAACGACGTTGATAATTAATTATTTAAAAATTTTAAAGAAACATTTCATGGTACGGTATTAAAATTTAACTGAGGTAAGTGAAGAATTAGATAGAATGATTCTATTAGATCAGGATGATATATACTGGTATAAGAAAGTTATGTGCTGGCCACATCAGATATTTTATGTTGCAAATAAGTCTGAAGTGAACTTTACATCGTACAGAAGTCTGGATAACTTTTAAACACATGAAACTTCTGGGAACGAATCAAATTTGAATCAATGCGAGTATTTTTTTTCTGGGAACGAATCAAATTTGAAGCAATGCGAGTATTTTTTCCTCAGAATATATTTAACATTACGTGTCTTAGTTTATAATCATACTTATTATCAATTAAATTCCTCAAATATTCATGATTAAATTTTTCTTTTTTGGTAGGCATAATGGAACTTTGCAAACTAAAGTGTAAAAACTCATTTAAAATCGTAAAAACCTAGTTTTCAATCAAAATAATTATATATTTATATTCCTTGTTTTATTAAGTCAGTGAACTGTTTATATTTATAGCAAAATATGTGGAATATTTGACATACATTGAGGAAAATTCCAATATATTGCCAATAAAGTTAAAAATACTATAATAAATTAACTATACTCAAAAAACAGTATAACATGTGTTTATTTTATATATTTTCATATATGGAAAAAATCGTTAAACGGAATATACACGTAAAACACATTTTAAATAATGTTCTTTTCCATCCACCAACATCCAACATCCTAGGTATTCAAACACAAATCAAATCAATCAATCTGTATAAACCGTAGATATCCTAAATACAAGCACATTAATTAAAATCAATCAATCTACGACAAGTGAATAGACAGCCAAATGATATTTTTTAACTCACTTGTAATAAATCTGGCATCTGAGAGAAGTACAGCATATTTACCTGAAAAAAAAAGATAGCGTTAGAATATTATTTTATTATTAAGTTTTTACGTATACAGAGTATCCTACATATTGATGTGACTACTGGAGCTATTTATCTCGATATTTTGAAGTTGTTGACATTAAAAATTATAGTTTTACTCGTATTTCTATATTCTAAAGAAATTTATGATTTACTGAAATAATGAAGTCTGCTATATAATTTTTTTTACAACCATTTTAATTTGCTTGAGGCTGCCATCTCTGCTTTACGGCAGTGCAAACGATGATTATAAATGAAATAAATAATTTCAAAATTTCCTGGTTAATCGGGTACGTTTGAATGTTGGGCAGTGTTGCTATACAGGTTAAAAATGTACTTAAGTATAAAGTACCAAATACTTGTTTCATGCATTTAAGAGGGCACTTTGATTTTATGGCCTTGTTATTGACATAAATTAAACTTTTGACCTACCCTGTATATTTTACTGCCATTGTGTTTAATATTTTTTTCCAATCCAGCAATATACTTCATACTTATTCTCAATCAGAAATCAATTAAATTTTTATTTTTAAAATATTGAATATCCAATACTCTTCAATAATTTAGGCATCTGTGTCTCCAAAAACTAGTAACCATACTATACAAGCTATCAGTTTACTATAAAATTAAAATAATTGTTGGTTCGTTCTTCAGAAATACAGACGATATCAAACAATGAATTATAGATGAAATTGAACGTTTAAATCAAAATGCTTTTGTTTCAGAAAGCGTAGAAATAATAGGATATAGGCCAGTCGGCGAGGGCATTACGAGCGGGAATAATTCCGAACAAGCTTCAATCAATATTAATCTATTTATTCGCGTCTCAGAAGTCACATAATAATTTTGCACTCCCTGAGAGCTTTTACCCATCACCTACCCCCCTCCCTAAAGCTGTTGCCACCATCTTGAAACAATGTCCGAAAAAAATAAAGGATTTTGAAATATTTGCAAATATCTCGGTTAGTAGTAACTTAACTGAAAAATATGTGGTTATCAAAAGAGAAAATTTTCTATAACTATATTTTTGTTGTACTTATTTCAAAGTAATAGGCGCACAGTGGACGCAAACGCCGAAAAGCTGGCCAAAATATAAAGGCATTGAGCTATTTTACTGAAATTGTGCATACAGGGGTTTTTTGTGTCGCTGATCAAGAATCCGAAGTTGAATTTTGAAAAAACAAAATGGCGGCCATGAAATCCCCCCAAAACATACCATAAATCGCCAATTATCGCTGCATTTTTACAAAACTTTGTATACAGTTTTTTTGGGTCGCTGATGAAGAATCCCATATAGAATTTCAAAAAAATTACGGTCAAAAATATATACATAGTTCAAAAATTATTATTGAATTGAAGCGAATTCATGTGTTTCATTTGTTTCGGGAAAATTAGGATCTAGGGAATGGAATAAAAATGTGTAATGACTTTGAACGCATGAGTTGAGCACGCATGACGTTCTCATTTCATGAGAACGCATTCAAAAGGAGCCCACTTTATGGTGCACGAATGTGCATGCATCCGTGCATTCGCGCACAATTTGGTCAATATCTCGCAAAGATGCAAAAAGATGCAGCTAATTTTTTATACACTTTCGAAAAAATGTTCATTGAACACATTTCAATAAGTTTCAAGACCAACCATCACCAACCGCGTAACTTATGGCTTTTTTTTGTGGAGTTTATGAATCGTTGCATGTACAAAAATGCACTCCACTTCGATAATTATTTACTATTACCATATAAATAAACTGATCTGATACCGAGATATTTTAATTGTACTTACTTTCTGATGCAGAATCCATTTTTATGACACAGAAAACTGCACTTTGAGAATTTTTACGCTGCAGACAAAATTTATCGATTTTTGAAGTGTTGCGAGCTGCCGAAGTGACGCGCTGCACGGTCTCACAATAAATAATTTCCTCGCTCAGGTAGTGAACCCAGACCGTTATTAGCGGTCGTTTCTAATGCTAGGGGTACCACTACAACGATTTAAAACGTTTCCATTAAAAAAAAAAATCTTCATTTTTTAAATTTTGGCCAGCTTTTTGGCGTTTCCGTCCACTGTGAGGCGCCCAAAAATGTGCTATATTGGATTGTTGTAGTCACAAAGTAAATTTAATTGGGTGGGGTCAATAAGGACATTCTGTGCCAAAACATACAGGGCATACCTACATTTTTGAAAAAATAATTTTTTTATTTTACAATCAATAATTGGTTTTCTGTTGTGGAGATTTAAATTCCTTGCAAAAAAATGCAACATGTGCAGTTTTCAAATTTTTAATTTATGTCAATAATAAAGCCATAAATTCAAAAGGCCCTCTTAGATAGTCCACCCTGTATCTGTTTCTAGAAAGTAAGTACAAGTACTAATTTTTTCTCACATCTACTATGGGTATTAAGCCACATCCCATAGGTTATTGAAAATATTCATTAAATAAGCCTGTTGCTGATATCGAAAATAGACATGGATTAGTACCCCACGGTCATTTAAAGTAGACGTAGTTATACATACAGTTTATTTCAAACCTAGTTGCAACATAAAAAATGTCGGCTTCTTTGATCCCTTTACCGCCATCAAAGAAGCCAACATTTTTTATGTAGCAAATAAGTTGAAATAAATTATACTTATGCCATTGAATTGGTACTTACGTACACTTATTGTACTCATCTACAAATAGAGGTACCAAATGCAAATATCAATTGATATTTTATATAGCTTTTTGGTAAATTTCGATAGATAAAACAAATTTTATTTTTTTCTAACATTTCGGTTTATTACACCATCGTCGGAGAACTTCAATTAACATAATATTTTAAAAACACAATTATGGTTATTATACATTACATTATTTACTTACACTATTAATTACTAGGTGTTTGTTTTAAATTTTGTTATTATAAAATAACCATAACTGTGTTTTTAAAATATTATATTAATTGTAGTTCTCTGATGATGGTGTAATAAACTTTAACGTTAGAAAAAAATAATAAAATTAGTTATATCTGACCGAAATTCGCAAAAAACTATATAAAATATTATTTGATATTAACGGTCAAGAAAAGAAAAAGTATAGGTATATACACATCAATTACGTTTTTCATATTTATGTACAGCTTCGTCGCTTTTAAATGACATAGGGCACTGATACCTACGTCTGCTTTCAGTGACGGAGCAAACTTATTACTGAAACAGGTTAGCTCAATAGGTATAAAAATGATATATTATTTTCAATAATAACCAGCGTCACAAGTGACATATGGATATCAGCGTCCACCAGTCATTTAAAATCGACAAAGACATAGAACTATCAAGTAATTAAAATGTTCTTGAACAAAAATGAACAAAAATTAAGTACTACACAGCTCTGATGATACGTACACTTTATGGAATGAAAGGGTTTGTGAAAGATTAACAGTCCATACCTTTGAGACCTATACCGTGTGTAAAACGGCTAATGTGGCCAAATGTTAACAAAGGCCTATTGTACAAGCGAGATGGACGTAACAATGGGAGCGTATTATAGGTGGCTGGTGGGGCACAGACTGAGCCTGTCATTACGTTCGTTGGGTATGTCTTATTCCATCTAATTTCATCCTAGTTCGCAGCCATCGCTCGTATTCTTTTTCTAACTGGCTACACTTGGCGATAGACATTGGGTATAATTGATTCTAAGGCGGCCCACACACACTGAAACATGTTGAGATGCACGACATCGACTCCTAGGTCTCATGAAACATGCATCAGCCAGTTTGCATCCACATTCCTGAGATACGCCGATGCCAGTTAACACACACTGAAACTTGCATCATGAAACCTTGGAATCGATGTTTGCATCGCAACATGAGTGTGTAAGCCGCTTAACATACAAGAAATATCACATTTTATACATACAAAAAAATATATAAAAATACCATTTTGGGTACTTATGGGTACACTTGATTTCAATAAAAACTGGTACACTTTCTTTTAGCTATGTAAATCATTCGTTTTTTGATTGATATTAATAATCTTACAAATGTCACTTTGACGTTAATCAGTTGTGTCATTATTAAAAATGGTTCGACATCTAACAGATATTCAAAAATTTCGAATTGTCTCTAAAATTGAAGATGGTTGGTTCATAAGAAGACTTGCTGCTGAATACAATGTGAGTAAAACCACGATAATGAGTGTTAAAAAACAATGGGAAACCAACCAAACGGTATCCCGTAAAGTTGGTTCCGGCTTAGGCCCAGAAAGAGCAATAATCAAGAAGATGAAAATGTTATAAATTACCTAATAGAAAACCCTTTTCAGACTGCAGTAAATGCATGTTAGATCTTACCACCTGGTAGCCAAATGTTACACCTGGTTACCACGTCGTCAAATATAACCGGGGAACCCCCGTGGTACCGTGATTTTAGTTTCGCCCTGTATTAGGATGACTCTTAATACAAGAGGAAACCAAATCAGGTATTTATGGAAAAGCCTTCACTTTACCTGTCAATAAGAACTATTCTTATTGGCAAGGAAAGCGAAGAAATTTCCTGTGCCTGCGGCTAGCTGATTTTTTTTGGGAGGCAAGGGCCGTGCGTTTCGTGTTTCCTTGAGACCTTGGTTCACTATTATTCACTTCAAATAATTCTATCAACGAGTAGTAGGCGAGGATGAATAAGTAATATAAAAAAATATATGTTTATATTAAGGGCGCCATCTGCAGTTTTACTAGTGATTACTTTTTCATCCCCCCCAACTCAGAATCTACAGAATTTCTGTCTAAGGTAGAGACAGAATAAAAAAATTAATTAATAAAATTAAGTATTTATTAAATCAACAGCAACACAAAATGGTAATTGAGAATTACCGACAAATATAATATATACAAAAATTTATTAAGAGTGGGTGAAACTCGTTCACCGAACACAATCGAAAATAAAATAACTTGCCACACTCCAGCGAAGGCTGACCTGTGATGGAAAGGTGGTGTAAGTCTTGAAGTTAACGTTTTCTCGTCTGGTATGGACACCTAGTTTCCTAATACATAGTCTACCGATGAAATTAAACGTTACTCAAAATTGTGGAGCGCATATCACGTTACAAGTTACAGATGAATTCTGGTCATCCAAATAAAACATCCACGGAACTAATCCTCTGGATCCAAGAATCGTGACTTTTTAATTTGCTAATGTGCAAATATAAATATCCAAATGAAATTGGAAGAGTGTGAAATATAAATTCACAAAAGAAATTCCAGATGAATTTTATTAACGATGAATAATTTAGGAATTTTATTCAAAATTTTAGCGATGAGATATTAGCTTTAACAGATTAATATTATATTGAATTTTAAATTAGTAAATTTTAGCCTAATAAATTTTAGCTAACGATGGATAATATTATATAAGGATGGATAATATTAGATAAGCCGGCTTCAGACTATGTATTTAAGAAAGGAATAAATAGAAACATATTATTAGAACATGTGTCACATCTTCACAAAAAATTAGAAAAATTAATTATTAACTTTTCCTTAAAAATATACATCTTGAAGAGAATTTACAAGAAAAATAAATCATTTAAAACTATTAGTATTACCTGATG
Source organism: Rhamnusium bicolor (assembly GCA_029963845.1). Classification (NCBI taxonomy): domain Eukaryota; kingdom Metazoa; phylum Arthropoda; class Insecta; order Coleoptera; family Cerambycidae; genus Rhamnusium; species Rhamnusium bicolor. Next base: position 233,815 of record JANEYF010002951.1, read on the forward strand.
GTTGTTCACAACACTAGTAAATTAAGATAACATTTCAAAAGTTGATTGGTGTTATCGATTGTCTGCCAAGAGGTGTTGCCGGTGCAAAGTTGATTATTAAAATGGCTTATCTTCCTGTCTCTATCAAGGAGGTAAACTAGTTTGATATAAAAAATCAAACTTTATAAAATAAGATATGAAAGTAACTAAAATAAATTCATAATATATCACAAATAATATTTAATGATTAAAATCCACTATAAGAATAGTCTAATGGTACTACATAACACATGTATTACACAATGAGATTTAAATTAATTATTTCCAAAAGATCGTAACGCCATCTATGTGCGGTATGATAAGTTGTCTCCCTAATGTTAGACAACTGGGAAGTTTATGAGACAGAAAACTTTAACCATAGTAGCTGAAGGTCAAACCAACCAAAGGCAATCGCAACCCTTCTGAAAGGAAAACTATAAACAGCTGTTGCGATTTAATTAATATCGACGTAAATATTGAATATTTATCTAATAAAGTAATAAATGATTGCATATTTTATGTGACACATATTTCTAATTATATTTTCTTTTAGTGTGAAAGCGTTAACTTTGGGGACTGTTATTACAACAAAAGTACTTAAATAATAAACAATATTGGATAATGTAAATATGTACAAGATAATTTTAACTTAGATGGTAAACATAATAATACCTTAATAAATATGAGATCGACCAAAGGTTAAACAGAAATTCTTCACCTACTAAAAATACTCTATTATAAACAATTGGGAACCAGATAGATATTTGGAGGTTAGTGTCTATTTATCGTTATATTCCGGACAGTGACGTTTTTGAACGGAACATGCAATTTCAGAGACAAATTTCCCTGCTTCGGTATCTACTGCTTGCAGAAGAATAAAACTACAAAGCGACTTGAAGAGTTGTTCAGCGGCTAAAAAAATACAAACTTTCAGAAGAAAAGAAGCAGGGTAGGATTATTTTTGCACTCAACTATATAATCAATGATGAAAACTTCTGGGGACAAGTTGTCTTTTCTGACGAAAAGGTTTTTAAATCCTGTAACGATGGACATGTTCGCGTATATAGGCCTCCTTCCACTAGATACGACGAAAAATATACTTTCGATCCACAAATATCAGGAAGGTTTTCAGTCAATGTCTGGGCTTGGATGATCCTAAATGGGTTAGGTGTGTGTTGGAACAGAAGTGGTCATCTCAATTCCATTAAATATATTGAAATATTAGACAATATTATGTCGCCGTCAGTAATAGAGGTTTTTCCGGAAAATAATTTTATTTTCCAACAAGACAACTGCTCCATACATACGGCCCATCGTGTCAGGCAATGGTTTCTTAATAAAAACATAGAGTTGTTACCGTGGCCATCTAAAAGTCTGGATTTAAATCCCATTGAAAATGTATGGGGACTAATGGTGAAACATATAACAAAATTAAATAACCATCCAAATAATGCCCAAGAATTGGAAAGGATAATTGAAGACGCTTGAGAGAACTTGTCGCAAGAAGTTGACCTTGCAAGAAATCTGATTTTGTCCATGCCTGCAAGACTTCAGGCAGTTTTAGACGCTAATGGAGCGATGACAAAATATTAGTTAATTCTGTATTACGTAATTGAAGTTCATTTATTTTATTTTTTTTTATAGTATTTTTTATGTTCAGTTTGCATTGTTTACATTTTTTTAATCTCAAGTGGTATTTTTTGTGTTCATATTTTAAAAATAGAATTATCATTATTCAGTTAGTATTTTAATTACAGCCATTAGTAGAATTATCCGTAACAAATATTATTTTTTTAAACAATAATATGGCAGGCTTGAAAATGTTTTGAAAAATTATTTTCTAATTATTTTTTAAAATTCCATTTGAATAAAATGAAAGAGAAAGGTTTAATAAGTTTAAAAACACAAAGAAAACCGATCTCCTCCAAAAAACCCAGGTCCGGGGTAAATCACTTCTTCTCCACCCCCTCTCGACATGCCTGGCCAGCCCTATTTACAGACATGTGCACACAACTAAACTATTAAGATTTTCGATTACAAGAGTTGTACCAGTTTTTTTTTGAAATCAAGTGTACAAAAAAGGTAAAATATTTTTTTTATTCGTAATTCAACTAAACTCCAAAAGTATATCGTCATTGCAGATTCTGGAAGTAAGGTGTGCGCGTTCGAGAAAAATAGGTTGAGCTGCAACCAACCGTATATTAAATATTCTTGAAACACCTGTACCATATTCCAACAACATAAAAAGCCCGTAAGGTCAAATAGAAAGGACCAATCGGTAGCAAATAATAAGTCATCAAAGTGTCAGATGCCAATTGAATCTTGTAATTGATTCATTAGAAAGTACTAAGAGCCTAACGTTTCAGAAATGATTAATGAACGATTGAGAAGATTAATGTGTTGTTCCATGATAAGAAGTAATTTTAAGTCACCGTTTGTTATTTTTAATGTTATTATCAGACTTAAACAATTAAGCCGTAATTTATTTTAGTACATATAGGAGTATAACATAAAACTGACCCATGAAACGAGCCCGTTTCTTATTGAGAAAGGGCAATGCAATAAACAAATCATGTATTCCTATTCCATGGGCGTACCTCTTCTTTTCGAATCGTTTTCTATAAAAATCTCATGAAAGTATATGAAAAACTAAGGTCATCACGCGAAAATTTCTTTTTTTGAAATGACTTGGTTACTTTGAAGTTATCAAAAAGGTGTAAAGAGATTCATTGACAGATTCTTTTCGCAGAGTCCAAATACTGTATCAAAAGAACAATTAAACGCATCGCGTTTAAGAAATGTGACATCTTACTCTGTTTTTTTTTTAACGTAACACTGTGTATATATTAAAATACGATTTTCCTAATTTTTCTGAATTCGAAAATACCCATTTGTGAAGTTATTTCAACCGTTTGTTATTTTTAATGTTATTATCAGACTTAAACAATTAAGCCGTAATTTATTTTAGTACATATAGGAGTATAACATAAAATTGACCCATAAAACGAGTCCGTTTCTTATTGAGAACGGGCAATGCAATAAACAAATCATTGTATTCCTATTCCATGGGCGTACCTCTTCTTTTCGAATCGTTTTCTATAAAAATCTCATGAAAGTACATACATGAAAAACTAAGGTCATCACGCGCGAGGAATATATGCGCAAGGATATGCAGACGACGTCACAATCCTAGCAGTGGGAAAATTTGAGAGCGTTGCCTCAGAAATGATGCAAAGAGCTCTCAATACGGTAGATCGATGGTGCACACAGGAAGGGCTTTCTGTTAATCCAGGAAAGACCACGGTGGTGACTTTCACAAGGAAAAGAAAACTCCAAAACCTGAGAAAACTATATCTTCAGGGAAAAGAACTACAGGTGAGCAATGAAGTCAAATATTTGGGACTAACCTTAGATACCAAGCTTAACTTCAAAGCTCACATAGACAAAGTGACAATCAAAGCCACGCGAGCCTTATGGACCTGCAGAAGCATGGTGGGCAAGAGCTGGGGACTTCAACCAAAACTGGTGCACTGGTTGTACCAAAGGGTCGTCGTACCAATAATAACCTACGCCTCCCTGATCTGGTGGCACAAGGCCGGAAAAGGAGAGGCGATGAGAAAACTAGGCAAGTTGCATGTCTAGGGATCACGGGAGCAATGTCAACAACGCCGACCACAGCCTTGGAAATACTGCTAGGCCTACCTCCACTACACCTAGTGGTGGAGAATGAGGCACTAATGGCAGCATACAGGCTGAAAACAACTGGGTATGGGACCATCTCAAGGAGAGGATACCATACTGAAGTATTCCAATATGTAGGAAAAAATCGGCTACTCGATATGCAATCAGACAGAATCAGCACAACCTACAACTTCACAAAAACTTTCAGGGTAAAAATACCTGAAAGGGATGGAGAAGGAGGTAGGATGCAGAGACAACAAAATGACACCATCTGGTATACTGCCGGATCAAAAACGTCAAGCAGTACCGGAGCAGGAGTTGCGGGAGAGCAACCAGGGACAGACATCAGCCTGAACCTCGGAAGTATCGCAACAGTGTTCCAAGCCGAAATCACAGCAATAGATGTCTGTGCACAAGAAATGATACGGAAGGCATACAAAAATAAGAGAATCCGCATCATCACTGACAGCCAAGCAGCCCTCAGAGCTCTGGAAGCAGTAGAAATACGATCTAAAACAGTAAAAGACTGCCTGGAGTCCCTGGAGAAACTTACAGAACACAACAGTGTACAACTGGAGTGGACACGAGGACACCAGGGAAATACGGGAAACGAAAAAGCAAACATGCTAGCCAGAAAAGGCGCTAAATCAATTCTAACAGGTCCCGAACCGACCTGCGGGGTACCTTATAGCACCGCAAAAGAATCGGTAAAGGAACTATTAAAACAGAAACACTACTCACACTGGATAGATACCAGGAATGAGACAGTCACGCTTGTTAATCGGAGAAATATCTAGAGCAAGGACCAACGAAATGCTAAAGCTGAGCAGAAAACAGCTGAGGTGTGCAGTGGGAATATTAACAGGACACTGCACACTAAACAAACACCTAACCAATATAAGGGTGAAAGACAATCCAGATTGCAAGATGTGTGGTGAAGAGGAAGAAACTCCCCACCACATCTTATGTGAATGCCCAGCCCTAACGGCAATGAGACTAACACACTTCGAGGGACCACTTTTAACCCCGGAAGAGATAGCCAGAGCTCCCATAAACTGCATACTCGCCTTCTGGAATAGAACGAGTCTTATGGAGTAATGAGACTATGGGGTACAATAAGCTTAAGCTTCCGTACAGCGGGTAGTCTAAACCACAACCCGTAAGGAAAAAAAAAGGTCATCACGCGAAAATTTCCTTTTTTTGAAATGACTTGATTATTTTGAAGTTATCAAAAAGGTGTAAAGAGATTCATTGACAGATTCTTTTCGCAGAATCCAAATACTGAAACTAAAGAACAATCGCATCGTGTTTAAGAAATGTAACATCTTACTCTGTTTTTTTAATGTAACACTGTGTACACAAGGTGGTCCGATTTTAAATCGCGAAACTTCGCCAGCGGATACTACGCCTAAAATTAATAACTTTTTGTCATATAAACATATATCGAAAAACGAATGGATTTCAAGATACAAGGTGTTGAAGTTAGGGGGGGAAAAAAATAATAAAAAAAAATTGACATTTTCTACAACGATGCATTTCCGCAGCATTAAATTTGAAAGTGGAAATTTTGTATCTACATACTTCAAACTCTTTTTGATTTCCACTTTCAAATTTAATTCTGCGGAAATGCATCGTTGTAGAAAATGTCAATTTTGTCAAAAACCATAAGAATTTCGAAAAGGAGCCAAAAATACTTTTTTGCTTTAAAAGGAACGTAGATTAAAATGTTTCTATTAAATTAGACCAGTGGCGTACAAACAAAAAGTTGTTGTGGTTTGAGTGGTAATCGATCAGAAACAAATAATCACCCAGTGTAATATTTTGGACAAAATTTATTTCAACTGGTGTGCTTGTCTTAATAATACCTATATATCAAATTTCAATAAAAAATCTGTATTCGATATTGAGATATTGGGAAAAAAATTATTTTTCCCCTAACTTCAACACCTTGTATCTTGAAATCCATTCGTTTTTCGATATATGTTTATATGACAAAAAGTTATTATTTTTAGGCGTAGTCTCCGCTGGCGAAGTTTCCCGATTTAAATTCGGACCACCCTGTATATTAAAATACGATTTTCCTAATTTTTCTGAATTCGAAAATACCAACATTTGTTAAGTTATTTCAAATAGTTCTTGAGATATTTGGATTTTGGTATTAAAATATCGTTAATGATTTCATTAAATGTAGTTGCCTTTGAAAAGAAGAACTAACCAAGACAGATACTGAGTTTTGAGAAACATTAGATGTGGTTCGGACTTCACATTGAACTGTAGAGTCTCGTCTCTCTTACCCAACACAAAATCATAAGATTTTCCGGGGGTTATTTTGGAGACTTGAGAGGCGTTAAAAAAACATTTTAAGAAAACAAACATTACTTTGACAAGTAAATGCATCTTTATTTTAGAAGTGCAGCGATTCCTTTTAAGAAAAATTTAAAAAATTTCCAAAACAAAGGTTTATTTGACAGTAAACCTAGTTTTTAAGGATTCTTGTTGCATAGATCTATATTTCAAAAGATACGTCTCTCCTTTGTGGAGTTACACGTTTAATAAAAAAAAACAGTCAAATACGGCTATAGTGAACGACCCCAGTCATATTAACAATAACCTAAAACTCACGATTTTGGATTACTTTTTTTGATTTTCAGGTCGGTATTTTTTATAAGAAATTTATATGTATTTAATTTGTTAACTTCATTAATCAATCAATACAAACTTATTTAACCACGAATAACCAATTATAAACCTGAGTTAACAATTTTCCATAGTATTTTTTTTTAGAATTATAAATTCAAACGTATCAATCATACTCGACATTTTTCCTGCAACACCTGTATCTGTATTTTCAATTAATGAAGTTGACAACAGTCATTTCTACCTAGGCATTATCAAGAACTTTACAAAAAAAATAAAAAATTTCAAGGTTACATTCACTATCACAAACGTCTAGTTTAGTATTATGCGATTCCAAACTGGCAAACACTGGAATTATATCGTATACAAGTCGCGTGACTCATGTTTGTATTCACAATAGCAACTGGATGGCCGGCGATTTAGTATCTAACACGCCTGAAAATAAGCATCAGGTGTGTTACCTAAATAATCAAGTACTTAGGTCATCTGATACCGTAAAACATAACAGCTAAGTAGTCCATTGGGTTTTACCACATGGTTTTTGGAGACCTGCACCAATTTCCACATTTTTAAAACAGATCAGATAACTGTACTGTAACTATAGTCTGAACGAAAATGTGTAAACACATAAATTTCAGTACAAACTTATTTGAAACATAAAAAACGTCGGCGACTTTGAACCTTTTACCGCAGTCAAAGGTTTCGACGCTTTTTATGTTGTAAATAAGTTTGAAACAAACTTTATGTGTATATATATTTTCGTTCACGATACAGAGTAACAATAGGTATTACCTTTATTTTGTTAGCTAAAAAAGATCCAAGCTCTTTGTCCATGCAAATGTTGGCTAATCTACAGGGCCAGGCAAAAAACATCGAGCATTATCGAAATGTTATGCTCGTAAATGATTGATTTAAATTAGAGAAGAAAAAAAGTTTATTTTTTGAAAATGGTGTCGTAAATGCCCGCCTCCCCCATTTGCAATACATTCTTCTGTGATGAAATTGACCACAGCAATATGAAGATCCATATATTAAAAGAGGCAACATGTTGATTTACCAATTTCTTAAGTCGCTGTTCTCACCAAAAGCATTTGGCAACGGTAACGCGATCGCAAGCAACTGTAATGCGACTCTGCGCTAATGTTTAAATCTTTTTGTGTCCACTGAGGGCAACGGGATTGCAACCAGGCTCGGAGTCGTTAGCGCATCGTCGCTCTACACATAGATTAAAACTTAGCAGCACTCCCAGATTGTAACGTCCAATAGATTAATCAAGATGAGGATTAGGATCAGGATTACGAAACTGACAAGCAACAGAGCAAAAAGAGAGATAAACAAAGCGATTTTAATTATTTAGTCTGCGAACAGGACCGCATTCAAATTGTATTACTGACATAAAAATATGTCTTTCTGTTTAAAAAACAAACCGGTGCTGTAACCTGTAGGAAAAACACAACAACTATCGGGTTTATTTACTGTGTAAGTAACTTCATGTCTGTGGCCTGTTAAGAGTTTAATAAACCAGAATACTAATCAATCATGCCTTTATATTACAAGAGTGCATAGAGAATAATAATGAAATATAATATACAGTTTCGAATGTTTCGATAACCTTGATCAGGACATAACAATTAATAACGATAGTGTCTTTTAACTTTTTAAACTTTCCATCTGATCTATATCTATATCTATATATTTGTACGGCTGATGTTACTAAATAATTTGTTGCAATTATTATTATGCAATACCATGTGAAAAAATGATTTTTAAAATACATGAACATTTATGCAAGATTTTTCTTATATATAAAAAATGTGGTGATTACATATATTTTCAAATGATTCAACAAAATTATTTGATTTCGGCAAGCGTTTTTAAGGTGCTCAAAAATATTTGGGCATTTCTAAAACGCCAAATTATTAACTGCAAAAAATTCGAGGCAAAGATTATCGAAAAATTCTAAAATAAAATGTTTGCTTATAGGTATAGTTGGCAAATCGGTCCGCAAGTCCTGGGCGGTGCCAGGTAGAGAAATACCCAAATACGTAAGCAAGACTTATTTACTATTTTAGCCAAGACTAGCATTTGATTTTAGTCTACTGTTATGCCTCGTGGTGTGTACAACGTAATTTATTCCTCTCCGTTGTATTGTTGATAATTTTATTTGTTGCATTTTGTTCTTGATATTAATTTAATAATGAAGTATGTCAGACCTGCCCAAGGGTAAAAAACGGCCATACGCTGATAAAATGAATCAATTTATCAGTGAATTCCCGGATTTATACTACAATGGTGCTATAATAATTTTAAGGTGTGCAGACAGACCTGATGTGCTGGGACAAACGTGATTGTAAACGTCACGTAAATTCTCTGCAACAAAAAAACAAAATAAATTATAGTTTAAAAACTAAAAAACACGCTTTAATAGCAAACCGAACTAAAAAGTAAAAAATAAGAATGAAGTGATTGACAAAAAAATTCATTTTATTGTAAAAAGCGTGGGGTGTTTGATATCAATTGTTTGTTATAAATATTTTATTGGTAGCTATTAATAAAAGTAGAGATCATAAAAATATAGTAAAAAGCATCCCACGCTTTTTACAATAAAATGAATTTTCTTGTCAATCACTTCATTATTATTTTTTAATTTTTAGTTCGGTTTGTTATTAAAGCGCGTTTTTTAGGTTTTTTAAACTATAATTTATTTTTTTAGGCATGAAACGAAAACAAATGTAATAGTTATTCAAGAATTTTTGTCGGAATTTTTTTAATTAAAATTTTTTTCAAAATGTATTGATTTGAATTTATTCCGGATTTTTTTTTATTATTTACTTTTTCAAATTATTGTATTGTCATTGTTGAATTGCTGTATATTTTGACAAAACGAAATAATTAAATGCTTTCAAAAAAAAAAACATTCTTATCGTAAATTGGTAACTAGTTCATCTTGTATTTCAAGTATAGTATGAGTTATGGTATTCAATTAATGGTTAACTTTCTGCCAAGTTATCATGGATGCGATATTTTGGCGAATGCGCCGATCACACAACTTGACATCCGCTTAGAAATTGTTTTTAAGAGAAATGCGTCGATACGTATTTAAATTGTTGTATTGTCATCGGTACTAGGCTTTATTAATGATATAGGCGTATGATGAGAACCACAAACAGCCATTCATGGACAAAAAATAAGAGAAAAATCCTTGTAATTAGTTGTACTTACTATATGGCCACGGTAACTCGGCGCACCGCTGGAATTTGCACATTCAACCGTCTTATTTTCTAAATATATTTTTCCTTCTGATTTAAAATAAGTAAATATGTCTAATTGTTTATGTCAACCTATCATTATTTTTAAAAATGTAAAAATTAATTAATGAAATATAAAAAACCAAACACAAATATTTGGATGTTTTATGTTTGGTAAAATATTCAAACAATAGAAGAATTCACAAATAACAGCCAAATAATAGTCTGAACTAATTAATACAATCAATTGTTTGAAGGGTTAAAGCGGTAACACACGCGACTATTGCGTGATCGATTTCCGGTTAATTATTAAAAGTACCTTGAATTATGTAACAAAGATAATTTATTTGTTATAAATTTATCGAGGGAGAAATTTTCCCCAGGGACAAAAAATAAACCACATTATCCTTCTAATAGCCCTTTCGGTTGAGTCTATATTTGAGACTGGGCTTGAGCACAGAAAATTGTTTTTAAATCGATAAAACTTTTTCAAGGATCACAACTACAACTTGACAACAAATGATAATGTTTATCGGGAATTCGGGAAACTTCTACAATTGACTTTATGTATTATTCATGTAGATCTTGAACTTTTAGAATTATTTAGATTATGCCATACCAATTATACGGTCAACATAATAACATAGAAACTCGATCTTATACGGAAAGCAGGAAATTTTTCATCAAAATTGGGAAAATAGAGTTCCATCCCACTGCAAACTGTGACTGAATAACTGAGTTGTCTGTCTTCAAGTTGGATAAATATGGGATACTTGGGTGACGGAAAGGATCAAAAACACTTGGACGAACACATTTCCAGAATACATTAAATGTAATCTACATACAAGGTGAATCTTTAGAATTCGGATATCAGCGAGTCATGATGTCAAAAACAGGGCTGGTACTGGGGAATATTTGAATCACTTATTTGTGAAACACCATAGTCAGAAAAGCGAAACTTTCAGAAAACTGAGGAGAACTGTTTTATACCTTTGGAAACTTAAGCTTATTAGTCAGTGACTTGTAGGGTTTCTCCACTAAACAGATATATTCTGTTAATGTTAAACACGGACATGGTTAAGCGACTCATTAGATTTCACTGTAGAACGATGTGTTTATATGTAAAGAACAGTATTTCATCATAAAATCAAAATGGCCGAATTAGTGACTTAGGGGTTTCTTAAATAAGTGGTTCATTTGTTATTTGTCGTAAAAGGTATAATAAGAAGTATTCCAACAGAGACGGTAAAAGTTAACTTATAAAATAGTAATAAATACTAGATAATGCCTAAATAGGCGCCAAAGTCAAAATCCTCTCAATTCATATAATTGAAGATTAAATAAATTTGCCAACATACGTATTAATGATTTACAAATTTGTATCATACTAAAAGAAGTTATTAAGCTCTAATCGTGGTTGCCCACGAGTAAATGATGTTTACCACATAAATAGAAATCCCTCTTGAGGCTGTCGTGCATACCATTCGCAGACCGGTTTCTGGTTTTTGCCTTCATCAGTGCGAAGTAGGTATATATACAACGACAGCAAGAGAAATTTCAGAATCACTAGTCTGTGAGGGTAGAGTACTAATGAGCTGAAGTCAACTCCATAAAGTCAATCGCAATGTAATATATAAATTGATTACGCTTTAATTGCGATTACCCAATAGTAAAGAATTTTTACTTTGGAGTCCATTAAGGGACAGGAGCTCTTTCAAACAGTTCGTTTTTTAACGGGCCGTTAAAAATGCCGGACATATAAAAATGTAATATTTTCAATCCACCCGAACACATTTCGATATCCGACTGCGGTAGCATCAACGGATTCATTTCTACAATTCCCGTTACCGGAGCGACAAAATAAACGGACCGTTTCTTACAAAAGGAGAGTCAGATATTCAAGTCTCCGATTCGAACAAAACTTCGTGGGATTGTAGTCCTCGATACATATAACTATTTGCTCAAATAATAGGGCGCATGTCAAGCGTCTCCAAGAAATATGCCTCTGAATGTTCGTCGATCAGCTTATAAGGCCTTGGAATATTCTATCCACCACGCGCCCGTGACTGAATAGATCGCTAGATCGATTCCCAACCAATGAATATTCTTCTCAATCAGTGAATTTTCAGAGGCCTGTTTCTCGGAAACGCTTGAGAGGCATGCCTTATTATTTGGACAACTAGTTTTATCGTTTTATTAGTACTGTTCATGCGACTTGAAACACCTCTTTTCTAACTCTGTTGTGTAAAATTGCGTAAAAATGGACGTAATTTGGGACAGTCTTTTAAATGTACTCAGTTGGTATCTTCGTATGGATGTATCCAATATTTTGTACCAGGCTTTTGTTTTAATTCTTTCGATCTGTTAGTTTACCCGGTCGTTAAAAAATAAACAGGCTGTATGAAAGCTCTCGTTACAGCGTTGTTTAGAGAAACAAGAAAAGAAAATATAAGTACACTTCTAAAAGAATATTGTTACGCCATTGGACTGTGCAGACTGGTTAGATAAGACTGGAATTGTATGAGAACGGCCGGGAATATTCTGGAGTGCTCTAGACCGGGTGAATGGATGTATAAATAAGACGCACGGTGGGCCGAGACTGAATCTTAAGTCGAACGTGAACGAGTAAAGAAGAAATAAGAAAGAGACTTATAAGTGTTCAGTTGTGATTATAGTTAAGACATTAATTAATCTATTGTTATTAATTGTTAATTAGTAAATAAAGTAGTGAGTAAGTGTTACCTGGACTTTTAATCAACGAATCTACGAGTAGAGGTGTTTGTGTGGATAGCAAACACGTAACAATATAGGCTTTTGATGACGAGAACTAATAAAAACTCATAAAACTAAACCTTTTCTTGGCCAACTGGTTGATCAATAATTTGTTCCCTCAGTAAAAGTTACGATAATTCTTATATAGATCTCATATACAGCTTCGTCCTTTTAAATGCGTGGACATTCATTTAAAAGCGACGAAGCTATACATTATTTCCAATGTATTTTCAACCAAATGTCGTCTGTCCAAGTGTTTTCGATTCTCGTTTTTTCGACAGGCAACCGGGCCATTTTTGTTATTAATTTGGTGTAAAAGTCTATGCCGAATTGTAAACTGTAGTTATTTATATGAATTATTGAACCAATTAAAGCCTACAAATAAGACAAGTTAAATTAAGATATCCTATCATTTCATAATCACAATAATTACACGACATTTTTGGTTAAATAATGGAGTTCCTACATTATTTTTTTTCCTTTTATGCAATTTTTCCATTTAATATCGCTTTCACCACACATGGCGTGTTTTATTTGTTAATATAGAGTAATTCATTAAATCCGCAGTTTACCTAGAGATTACATTATCAAAATGAAATGCACGTGTGTCTGAACCTATTCAGAACAAACACAATGCGGGAACCACAACAATTACGTTAGATAAGAAACTAGAAAACTGTGCATTTACATTTTCGGTCATTAACTCAGGCGTACGCAAAGAAAAAACAATAAACCCTACATTAAAGACAGCCTTAATTCACTAATCTGTCGATTCGTCGAACTACCAGCAATATATCAACGTAGAAAACAGGGGATTATTACATATGGACTTTCGTCTAACTTATCCGGAAAAAGTAATACCTATTTGACAATTTCTCGGAAAATTTTATAAAAAACTTGATTTTCGTTAACATTAACGAATCGAACCTGTAAAGGCGTGTATACATTGACAACACTGAGCGAACGAACACCGAATACCGAAGGAATGTGTTAGTATACACATTAATTTGTATAACACAAGCAGCTGCAATTATTTCTATTTGACATAATTTAAACAATGAAATTTATATTTTATTTGGGCTTCTAATAAAAATAATTTACCACCGAATAACAATGTCACGGATAGCGAATCCTGTGTAAACTTTTCAATTCATTGTTCGTTCGCTTGACTTATTGAGACTCCAAACGGTCAACAAACGAATCACAAATGATCAAAATCGGTGTTCACTCGCTCAATGTATACGCACCTTTTTTTTCCTTACGGGTTGCGGTTTTGACTACCCGCTGTACTGAAGCTTAAGCTTATCGTACCCCATAGTCTCATTACTCCATAAGACCCGTTCTATTTCAGAAGGCGAGTATACAGTTTATGGGAGCTCTGACTATCTCTTCCGGGGTTAAAAGTGGTCCCTCGAAGTGTGTTAGTCTCATTGCCGTTAGGGCTGGGCATTCGCATAAGATGTGGTGGGGAGTTTCTTCCTCTTCACCACACATCCTGCAATCTGGATTGTCTTTCACCCTTATATTGGTTAGGTGTTTGTTTAGTGTGCAGTGTCCTGTTAATATTCCCAGTGCACACCTCAGCTGTTTTCTGCTCAGCTTTAGCATTTCGTTGGTCCTTGCTCTAGATATTTCTCCGATGAACAAGCGTGACTGTCTCATTCCCGGTATCTCTATCCAGTGCGAGTAGTGTTTCTGTCTTAATAGTTCCTTTACCGATCCTTTTGCGGTGCTATAAGATACCCCGCAGGTCGGTTCGGGACCTGTTAGAATTGATTTAGCGCCTTTTCTGGCTAGCATGTCTGCTTTTTCGTTTCCCGTATTTCCCTGGTGTCCTCGTGTCCACTCCAGTTGTACACTGTTGTGTTCTGTAAGTTTCTCCAGGGACTTCAGGCAGTCTTTTACTGTTTTAGATCGTATTTCTACTGCTTCCAGAGCTCTGAGGGCTGCTTGGCTCTCAGTGATGATGCGGATTCTCTTATTTTTGTATGCCCTCCGTATCATTTCTTGTGCACAGACGTCTATTGCTGTGATTTCGGCTTGGAACACTGTTGCGATACTTCCGAGGTTCAGGCTAATGTCTGTCCCTGGTTATTCTCCCGCAACTCCTGCTCCGGTACTGCTTGACGTTTTTGATCCGTCAGTATACCAGATGGTGTCATTTTGTTGTCTCTGCATCCTGCCCCCTTCTCCATCCCTTTCAGGTATTTTTACCTTGAAAGTTTTTGTGAAGTTGTAGGTTGTGCTGATTCTGTCTGACTGCATATCGAGTAGCCGATTTTTTCCTACATATTGGAATACTTCAGTAGAGATGGTCCCATACTCAGTTGTTTTCAGCCTGTATGCTGCCATTAGTGCCTCATTCTCCACCACTAGGTGTAGTGGAGGTAGGCCTAGCAGTATTTCCAAGGCTGCGGTCGGCGTTCTTGACATTGCTCCCGTGATCCCTAGACATGCAAGTCTTTGCAACTTGCCCAGTTTTCTCATCGCCTCTCCTTTTCTGGCCTTGTGCCACCAGATCAAGGAGGCGTAGGTTATTATTGGTACGACGACCCTTTGGTACAACCAGTGCACAATTTTTGGTTGAAGTCCCCAGCTTTTGCCCACCATGCTTCTGCAGGTCCATAAGGCCCGCGTGGCTTTGATTGTTACTTTTTCTATGTGAGCTTTGAAGTTAAGCTTGGTATCTAAGGTTAGTCCCAAATATTTGACTTCATTGCTCACCTGTAGTTCTTTTCCCCGAAGATATAGTTTCCTCAGGTTTTGGAGTTTTCTTTTCCTTGTGAAAGTCACCACCGTGGTCTTTCCTGGATTAACAGAAAGCCCTTCCTGTGTGCACCATCGATCTACCGTATTGAGAGCTCTTTGCATCATTTCTGATGCAACGCTCTCAAATTTTCCCACTGTTAGGATTGTGACGTCGTCTGCATATCCTTGCGCATATATTCCTCGCTGTTCCAGTTGTGCTAGGAGCTCATCCATAACCAGGCACCATAGGAGGGGTGATAGAACCCCTCCTCGCGGGCAACCTCTGGTTACAGACACCTCCTCCGACATGTTTCCCAGCGTGGATTGGATTTTTCTTGTTCTGAATGCTGAGTCGATCCATCTTGTTATTGAAAGACCGACTCCGCGCCACTTCACTGCCTCACTTATCGAGTTGAATGAGGTATTGTCAAATGCTCCCTCTATATCTAAGAAGGCTCCTATGGCAGTTTCCTTGCTGTCTAGTGCCTTTTCTATTCCGTGAGTAAGCTCGTGTATAGCTAGCTCACACGATTTCCCTGCTTGGTAGGCATATTGGTTTCGATGTAAGGGTTTTTGGCCCATCACATCGTCCCTTATATGTCTATCAACCAGTTTCTCCAAGGTTTTGAGGAGAAATGATGTAAGGCTGATTGGCCGGAAGGATTTCGCCTGGGCATAGGTATCACGCCCTGGTTTTGGTATGAATACCACGTTCACCTTCCGCCAACCATTTGGCACATATCCGAGTGCTAGGCTAGCCCTGAATAGTGTGCACAAGGGTGTTGCTAATTTTTTCATTCCTTGTTTAAGTAGTGCTGGAAATATTCCATTCACTCCTGGTGACTTGTATGGTTCGAAAGTGTTAATCGCCCATTCAAGCCTTGTTATATTTATAACTTCTTTGGCGAGTTTCCAGTCCTCCTTTGACGCCCTTCTCATTGGTATGTCTTCTGTTGGACCGTTGTTGTGTTGTGGAATGGCCACATTGCCCGGGAAGTGTGTCTCTAGAAGTAAATCTAGAGTCTCCTTCTCAGTATTTGTGTAGCCTCCCTGTTGTTTCTGCAGTGATCCAATCTTACCTTGATTGTCTCTCTGCAGGATCTTCTGGAGTCTAGCTGCTTCTGGAGTACTTTCGATCTCCTCGCATTGCTGCCTCCATGTTTTTGTTTTAGCATCTCTTATGGCATATACGTATTTCAGATTGGCGGCTTTGTATACCTCCCATCTCCCAGTTCTTTTCGCCTGGTTAAATAGCCTTCGAACTTCTGCCCTCCTGGACGCACCTTAATGCAACATGCTATGCAACAAGATTCGCGCAGTTAGTATGTGTTTACGAATAGCATCGGAGCGCGATGCGAGCATTCGGTTCGTAAGTGTCGGTTTTTTGTATGCGATACTTTTCTTTCGATATAAAACTGGTATCGATACTTTTTAACTGGTATCAGTGAATTATAAGAAAGAATATCATCTGTGATGGCGTTTTTTGTTATGAATTTTTGTTTTATTAATTGTTTTTATTAAATAAAGTTTCCTAATCAATTTATTTTTTGACCAAATTGATTTTATATTTATTATCTTAAAAGCATTGATACCTAGGGGTATCTATACTTTTCTTCTGATACGATGCTGGTATTGATACTTTCTTTCCGATATCAGTATCGATACAAATATCGATACGTCCCTAACTGCGTGGCTGTGTAGATCTATGGGATTATTCGCCGCCCATCTTGTTTGGACATCTGCGCATTGTTTGTTCGCTGTTATGTCCAAATTGGCGTATGTTGCTTTACACGTTCGGTTCGTTAATCTAGATGCGGCAATAAAAAAATGGCTCGGCTCAATGTTATTAAATATTTCTAAACAATCACTATTAAACAGTGTATAGCCCAAAGTATTAGTTATTGTTATTATTAGTGTTATTAGCTCACATATGAGAACACAAGAGACATTTAAGCCTTAAAGGGCCCATCCACTTTTTTAACTTACCAACAGTAACAGGTATGACTCGTTTATATATATGTCGGCGCCACCCAGTCACTGGTAACCAAAACAACTAAATTGTGGTATTTGCAACATTAGCAGAATCAGCAATCAGCTCAGATTGTTGTTGGACGTCACTGTTTACATTTTGATAACATTACCATATATGGTTATGTCTTAAATTTAGGGACTGTGGAGAGGAGCGCGCTTGGGTCCGCCCTTGCGAACGGAACAAAACCGAACCCGCGCTTTTATTGAGATCAGATTATATTAGTTATTCAGAGCTTGTAAACTCGGAAAAAGTTAGTGTTTAAAGTGGTGGGCTGGCGGTGGCGGACCGTTAGTTCTTTTCTGCAGAATTGTTTCTGTTCTCATTTTATAATTAATCGTTGATTTGCCATTGTGACATTTATCAAAAAAAAAAAACTTGTAAATTTTATCATGGAGTCTGATCCTGAAACTACCCCCGTATCTTCGCCCTCTCCGACATATACATTAAATTTGCCTACGCTCATGATCGGCAGCGCGATCTGGTAACTCTACTCACGAGAGGATCGACAGTGATTAATAGGGCCTTTCACATAGCGCGCTCTAGTCAACAGCGCTACCGCTACCGTGATACATATCAACTGTAAAATAATTTCGGACTTCTATCAGTTACATATGTATGCGTTTTCTTTCCAATGATAAAAATTGTGAATGCCATGAAATCACAATAACAACTGACGTCTTTAAGTTTGTGGCGAAAGAAAACTTAACACATATGACTTGATCAGATTGAAGATATTGTCAATCGAAACGTTTTAAGCACTCGGAATAATGAAGTCATTTATCTTCTTCGAAAATGAATAAAAATAACTTTAGATCACATTGGTATATTTCTATTTATTTATAATATTATCAGTTAAAACTGATATAATATACGATCAAACAAACAACACATGATACACACAGATTTGATCTAAAAACGGTATTTTCACAAACCTATTGGCGCGCAAAATTACACTTCAACTGTTGACTCAATAAGTCATTTTAAAACAAATAATTCTAATCAAGAAATGACTCTTATATTCTTATGTGAAATTAAATTTTAGTAGATATAATTTTTATTAGTTCAAGAATATAGCAGTAGCAGTGACATCACAATATGGCCCTCCACATGAAATTAAGATTTTTCTCGTCGCATTAGTTCATGTTAGTTTATGATCGAAAATAACACAAGGTTTTTTAATAATGGAATTTCAAATTACTGGCCCTTAATGGATAATACGCATATAGTCGTGACAGCGGATTTGTCTAAAAAAAAATACCTATACTGTGTAATAAAACTACTAAACCCCACGATATGTCTGCAAGTATGAGCTTTACTGCAATCTACAATAAGGGTCATTATTTTGGTAAACACATCAACTACTAGCCTTTCAAATTTTAAAAGCAGTATTAATAAGATATTTAGAAAATTTCCTAGTGAACTCAATTTTGAAAACACAATTACACAAACGAGATTTTAAAAACACCGATCGTAATTTTTTTCACTGGCCACAAGCTCTTATGGAAATTACATCTAGTTGCACAGTGATCAACTGGTGTTGTGACGTCAACCACTGGTGTTTTATCCCTTAATGTGAGCTAATGACATTTTTTGTAGTATAAAGTACAGATGGCATTTCACAGTTTGGCAGGAGTGAAAGAAATCCCGCTTATCTTTCCATCCTCTTTGTTGCGAGACATATCATTTGTTGTAAATATCCTTAAAAAAAATCGCATTAATGGTGAATATAGAATTCGTCTTCAGCACTGTTAATATAGTGTGGTAAGCTGGGAGTGAATTGGGAATGAAGTTAAAAAAGAGTTTAAATTTCGTTA
Source organism: Rhamnusium bicolor (assembly GCA_029963845.1). Classification (NCBI taxonomy): domain Eukaryota; kingdom Metazoa; phylum Arthropoda; class Insecta; order Coleoptera; family Cerambycidae; genus Rhamnusium; species Rhamnusium bicolor. The sequence continues at coordinate 252,765 of JANEYF010002951.1, forward strand.
TTTTATTGTTAATAAAACCTCGGAAAAATCTATATACATTGTACGAATAATAAGAATTTGGTAAAAGGATTCACAGTTATCATCAAATCAAATAATTGCTAAATGTATGCAATCAAAAGGAATATGCCTGAATTCCGCTTCTGATGAAAGAACTTGGTTATTTCTTAAACAATATATTTGCAGAATCAGGTGAAAAATATATAGAGATCTCTAATTTCATAAAAAAATATCGCTTTTCTTTATTGTTAATTACACTATTTTGAAATGTTATTTTAGATTCCTTTTTCACTGCACAAATTTCAAAAAGGTGTAACTTTATGGAAAATCAATTTTTCTTTATAACGCTTGAAACCTGTCATACATTTTTCACCTGATTCTTAAAAAACATGTTTTGCAAATAATGCACAAATTGTCTAATAAATAACCTGGTGAGGCACACAAAGACATTTACAAATTGGGAAAAACACATTTGGTACAAAAAGAAAAATGGAAGATAACAAATTACATACATAATATATACACCTACTATAATACACACATACAAATATACATATAAAAAGATAATAACTTTAACTGTGATAGATAAAGTCTCTTATTTTTATAAAATATCAATGTCATTTTCACTGTTATTTTAGTTAGAACATGTTTTAAATAGTCATTAGTCCGGGCTCTGGGTAGATAAAAAATATGTTGATGTCGCGGGTTTACTCTTGGAACGTGAACATTTAATCTATGAAGTATAATCGCTACAATCTGTTTCATGATGGTTGATTTTCTTTAAGAAATGTATGGCAAAATTGTTACATCTATCACTTAAGTTGCTCATAGAGAAACATATCAAACAGATCACTTTGTGGGAAACCAGTAGGTGGATATACTCCATGAGATTTCAAATAAAGATATTTAAGAAAATGGCGTTGCACATTTTCTAATTTATTAATATGAATATTATAGCACGGTTGCCATACAAGGGACGCATACCCTAGCTTAGACAGCAAAAAAATGAAAAACACAATAATTTTAGTTGCGTGAGCCTGTTCTCGAGACACTAGTGATGTTGTTTTGTAATGTAATACAATCATTTAAGTTAGAAATTTTATGTAGGAGTTTTATATCATCCGCATACATTTAAAAATAGACATCTAGCATATTACACATGTCATTTACGAAAATATTAAAAAGCAGCGGCCCAAAAACAGATCCTTGAGGAACACCTGAAAACGAACATAATCAGAAGACTTGAACCCATTATACGCGACATATTGCAGTCTATTAGTTAAGTGAGATTCAAAGAGAACTGTCAATTGATCAGAAATACCAAAGGTAAGTATATTATGATTAAGCCTATCGAAAGCTTTCGTTAAATCAAAGTACAGTACATCTGCTTGAACATACATGTCAATAGATTCAGTGATGTATTGCGTGGCGCATATTAAATTAGTAGTTGTAGACCATGTTGCTAAATAGAAATACTATTTTATGCAGTAAAATTTCAAAAGCTTTGCCAAAATTACAAATGATCGTTATTGGTCAAAAAATAGGTTATATCATTTTTATTGCCCTTTTTGTATACTGGGCATACTTTTGAGTACTTGCAAATATCAGGAAAGCAGGAGCATTTAACAGAAAAATTAAATAGAATCAAGCAAATATGGCAGCACAATCTCTCAATAAAAATGGATCGTCAAAATGCTCACCATTAAATTTGGATCGTCCAAATGCTCACCATTATAATACATATCTTTAGGGATATTAATAATTCCTTTTTTGCTATTTACACAGGCCTAGAACTTAGTAGGATCGTTAATATTATTTTCAGCATGATTTATATAATTTTTGTGGGCAGTTATTATGTCAAATTTAATTCAAATAGCGCATTATTGTCTCCAATTAGTTTGTGACATTTCTCTTTATTTCTTATGTCTCTAATAATTTCAGCATTAAACCATGGTAGAAATTACCTTTTATTTTTTCGGAATTGTATATTTAGGTACGCAAGCTGTAAAAATTTGCGATAATTTATGGTAGAAATGTTAGCAATCTCATTGTAATCATTTTAAGAAAGACCAGTCAACTTCGAACAGTTCCTAATATAATAAAGGGAAATTGGCTTTTCGAAAATTAAACGAATTTGTGTAATTAACTGGGAAATTTTTATTATAGTTTTCTACTCTAAAATTTAATGAAATTACAAGACTGGGAGGGATGCCTCTTTTAATAGTACATCTAAGACTTTCTCGACTATAGAGTCGGTGTTACATTAAACCAAGTCGAGCAATCTGTTATTACTGTTGTACACAAAATTAAACTGAGAGAGATTTAAAAAATTTAGAAAATTATTGAGATATAACTTCAAGAGTATTGATGCCGTTTAAAATAAATATTGTTGCACATCATACACTATCCCGATTTTATCTATTGCAATTACAATATTCTGTACATAGTTCTCAAAAACAAACGCCTAGATTCATACGTTGGTGATATTGACCTTGAAATATCCAAGGGATCGGGTATAAGAAATTTAGTGGCTATTTAAATAAACTGAACATAAAAATTTCTACGATTTTTTTTAATCACACCCTACACAAAAAAGTATATATTATACCTGGTTCTTTATGTGTGACGGTTTGTAGAAAAATCTTGCACGGATACCACATCATTGAAAGTCCAAACACATCAATACATGAGCACAAATTCATTTATTTTCACTGAAATCAAAAATTTGAACACTGAAGATGCCACCAGAACTTCGCAGAAACGTATACGGATAACATGCAAAGTGCTTGAACTTATTTCATATCAATTTTCATTATAAAATTTTCCGGTCTGTCATCGAATCATCACATTTTCACATCAAACACTTTCGTTTCATAGGAAATCGATGATAATATTGTAGGCAAGGACCGCGACCGTCCACGCGCGGTCTCTTCAATAAACTAAACTAAAATCACTTATCGCGGATGTGTTAAGTGATTCCATTTCATATCTACAGCCAATTAAGGTACATGGTTACTATATTTGTTTTAATTGAGTACAATGAACAGTGAGTCTGACTTTCCTGCCCGATTTTGTAGGCAGATTGTATTTATTAATATAAATCTGATCAACTGTAATGATACGAGGGCTTCTGGAATAACATTCCCTCGAAACAAATGAAATAATTTTTTATGAAACACACACAGAAACCATAATTTTAGAGTATCCAATTTTGATAATGTTCATAATAGCATAACGAGGGGTCTTGCTTAACTCAAACCAAAGAATCTTTAGTTACTCTACAAGATTAACATCCCCTATAGCGGACCATTTGAGTCTGTGCTTTTTTCAAGTTACAGGGTGAAACACGTGCAGAAATATCGTTTTATAAAATATTTTTTTATATACTTTTTTATGGCAAAAACATCTCATATACACTATACAGGGTGTCCCATATTTAAGTACCAAGACTTCGACAATCGAGATAGTATCCCATATTAAGAAAAAAGTTTCGATAAATATACATCGTATTTCTTTCTTTTTCAGAGTATAAGGCGTTGATATATATTTTTTTTAAATTTTCTTTTTAATTATTTCTTAAACAGATTGAGATATCATATAACACTTCGAATAGTTCATGGGCAATATTCAGTAGCGATATTAATAATTCCGATATACTGGGACTCTTATTTTTCGAATTCAAACACTATCCCCTCTATCTCTTATACTACGCCACTGGTAATTTTTGGAATTTTTGTCAATTGGAGATTTTCGATTTTGTCTCCGTTTAGAAGTTATTTTGCATAATTCATTCAAAAACACAGAATTTAATAAAATAGAATAGGCATTTATTAATCCAATCGACATATACAATGATATAGGACAGACAGGTCAGATAAAGATCCACACATATAAAAATTATTAAATTTAACATAAAATTCATTGATAAAAATTTAAATATATTCATTTATAGTGTAAAAATCACAAGTCACTAAAAAGTTCCCTAATGCTGAAATAAATGTTTTTAAATTATTAATGTTTCTTAAGTCTACATTTAGTTTATTATACAAAACTGAACCCATATAATAGGGATCTGATTTGTACATTTCAAGCCTGTGTGCTGGATATTGCAAATTAAAGGCATAATAAGGCACCTAATGACAAAGCACCTGCCTGAGGTAAAATTAATTATTGCTTTCAGATTATTAATAATTTTATACGTTTTTGAATTTTATGAATGTTTATAATATGATAGCTGGATTTGCAAATGAAAACGCAGCAAAGAACCACCATCTATGAGTTCACTATCTGGCTTTATTTGGAAATCTTTGCTCCAATAAAATTCAGATGAAAGAATGTTGGTGGCGAGCTATATCATGTTGAAGCAACACCAGGCATCTTAGAATGATCAGGTGAAACTATAAAACTCTTGAAGTGGATCCATAAACCAAAAAGTGCGGAAGATATGAAATTTCATTCAGTGACATTTGCGTAAATTGCAGTGAGAAAACTGTACAAATGTTGATAACATAGACTACACAAACGATAGAGATGAAGTCTAATTTATGATTAATAAGATCAAAAAAGATCATAAAAATAGTTTTTCAATAATTTTACAAACAACAGAAAATGTTCTAACTTATATTTTATTAAAACATTGTATTTTTGATGTTGCAAACAACTTTACATAACTTATAAATAGAGTTGGCAAAAATGCGCCGCAGGACATAGGCGTACGTATCATAATAAGTGTAATAAAAGAAATTAACTAGTAATAAAATCAAGGAACTGTTACAAATTATAACAATGTATGCACAACTTATCCTCTTAACTAACTTGGTTATCACAAACTGGAAAAGATCTGTAAAAACAGTGCAGCATCATGTATGTTTCTATGGTTGTCTCCGAGAGTAATGTTCGATGTGGTGAAAAAATATGCTTATATTTTGAGAACGACCGTTCGACATCTATTGATGTAATACAAGCATACTTAAAATAGTCTATGAAATCACTTAATTGATCTGCAGATGCACCATCAATACCATCACAAATTTGTCTTAATCTGGTAAAACAGGTGCCTTGTATTAACACATGTGCGAACGTTTCTCCAACGGGCTCTTTTTTGCGTCACCTATAGAGTGCAGAAGTCGATTTACTTCGTCCACTATTTGCAGCGACTCTGCTAACGACAACGCACTGTTTCGTATGGCATCATGTAATCCTTTATAGTTCTTGTGAATAGTTTTTAAAGCTGTTTCAACGGAAACATCTTTGAATTTTGTCTGGCTTTCCTTAATAGCTGCAGCCTCGTATGGATTAAATTGTAGTATCACAGCTTTTATTTGTTGTAAATATTCAGCATAATAAAAAGCTGTCTTCAACCATGTTCCCCAATGTGTAAGAATGGTTGTGGAGGTTCGGGAATACCGGGACACTTGCTATGAAATGCGCGAAGATGTTTAGGAGATTTAATTACCTTTTTGTACTTGCTTATTAATGCATCTACCTCTGGAAAACCTTGTCGAATAGTTTCTGCCACAAGGTGTAAAGCATGCGCTTTACACGTAATATGTACCAACCTACAACCATGTTCTTGAAGAGAACAGCCTACCAAACGCATTATCGCGGCACCATAGGTCACAAACTTCAACACTTGATTTTTTGACAGGTCAAATTTTTCTAACTTCTCAAGCACCACCCGCGTAATTGTTTGATCAGTACACTCAGTTAGTCTTTTGCTAGCTAGTAACAGTGGAAATGTCGGTTTAAGAGGGTCCAGTACACGTACTATAACATTTACAATAGAATTTTTTTTACAATCTGTTGTCTCGTCAACACATAACCACAGCCGTGTATTTTTTAGTACACGTTTGATCTTATTTACAATGTCTTCGCTTACAGTTGGTATATAGTTACGCAACGCTGTGCGACTTGGTAACTTCACCTTAGGATTATATTTATTCCAGAACTCCTGAAATTGTTGTTTATCGAGTATGTACAGCGGAATATCACACGCAATCAGCACTAAGAGTAAGTCGAACATAAACAGTGTTGTCGAAGGCACGCCATTTTTTTTAGTTTTATGTTGCACAGAATTTACGTGACATTTACAATCACGTTTATCCCAGCACATCAGGTCTGTCCCGCACAATTTACAAGTTATTATAGCACCATTGTGGAATAAATCCGGAAATTCACTGATAAATTTATTCACTTTATCAGCGTATGGCCGTTTTTACCCTTGGACAGTCTGACAACTTTATTATTAAATATCAAGAATAAAATACAATAAATAAAATTATCAACAATACAACGGAGAGGAATAAATTACGTTGTACACACCAAGAGGAATAACAATGGACCAAAATCAAGTGTTAGTCTTTGCTAAAATAGTAAACAAGTCTCGCTTACGTATTTGGGTATTTCTCTACCTGGCACCGCCCGTGACTTGCGGACCGATTTGTCAACTCTACCCATAAACGAGTCAAATGGTTTTGCACTCTTTAGACTATTCTGTATATATTGTTCTTGGTAGTATTTTTGCTTGTTCGAGGACATTCTCTTCTGGATATCCAATGTTGTACCGATATGGCTCTGACTTGTTACATGCATTAGCCAATAACTCCGTTATAAGGAAATTAGACAAAAGTAATATCCTATGTATCTTCCTTTCCTCGATAGCCTTCAAATAAATGTCAATATTAACAATCGAATTCAGAAACACGTTGAGCCGAAATCAGCTTAACTCAAGTTTTATTTGTACCTTGAGTTTCTTTCTGAAAATAATTGTTATTGCTTATGAAGTATTTATATTATTATGAAAGAAAAAACATTATTTTAAACAAATGCTTTACTAGAGGAAACAGAAAGTACTAATTTAAGTTGAGTCTGATCTTCGATTCAACTGTTTGTGAGTCTCTAAATTTATTGTCATAATATATTTTAATAACAATAGAGAATAAAAGAATATGGGGCACATATTCTGAAGGACGCGGATAGTCAAAATATATCTTGGTTAGTTGGTCTAAAAATGGCAGATTTTCAAAAAAAAAATCGAAAATTGTTTAGTTTTTCGTTTTTTTTTTTTGCTTTTGATGTCAATAGCTTGTAAATAGTGCGAGATACGCTAAAATTTCTAGGAGAACAATTTTGAAACCAAATTTCCTAAAAGATAAGGGTAAAATCATTTTCTACAGCTTTGGCTCCTTATTTTTGGAAAAAATTGCCAAGACATTCTTGATGTGGGAATCATTTTCTATCATTTCCACCAAATATATCTCGGAGACATATTACTGGACACTAAATTCTAGTCTGAGGCTTAGACTACAACGGTTAATGCTATTTATGCGCTTTGAGAAATTTATTAATGCAGCTTTTAGTTTTGACTAATAAGTGACTATTTTTTGCAAGTTATAAGACCAGTGTCGACGGTTAGGTTATGGTGCTGATATTTTGACGCGGAACATTATATATATTTTCAGGTAATTTCAAGGCCAAAACCTAAAGTTTTTAACTTTAAAAATGAAAAAAATTAACCAATACTAGAAACTAGAGAAAGCTCAATTTAGGAGCTGCTGGTGATTATATTGTTTGTAAATGATATTTTGAGAGTAAAAAAATATATATGAATCATCTTTCCATATTACAAAAAGTTTGAAAGTTATTCTTGTTGCCAACGATTACTAGAACAGTATACTGGCAAAATATTTTTTCTTGTTTTTAGGGTTTGTGGGTTTTTCAAAACCGGGTTTAAAACAGGTTTTTTGGACAGACTGGTAAAATTCAAAAACCAATTTTTTAATTAAAAACCGGTTTTAGATACTAAAAGTAATACATAAAAAATAATTAATCAAATAATTCAAGATATTAACATTTTGATTTGAAATCGCCTCAGGCACAAGCAATTTGTAGTAAAAGTTTAGTCAAACTAATCTCAGAATGTTTAGCATGCAAATCTACGAACGCATTCTATAACAGCACGAACAAAGGTATCTGTTTCCAATGATGGCTTTTATGCAGATATAACATTATATTGAAAATACTTACTCAAATATTTCCAAACAACAGGAAACAGACATTTATACCTCGATTATACAACATAATAGATGATAATGTGAATTTTATTTCATTTTAAAATGATAATACGTAAACTAGTTTCATCGGAAAACATATGACAAAAAAAACAAAAAAGTTGTATTTTCATACTAGTGGATGAATAAGCATAAAAGGAACTGAAAAATTGCACGAATTTTAGTTATTTTAGCTTTTTTATTTGTTTATTTGGTTTTGTACAGACAGAGTAGTATATTTTTTATATTTTTGTAGTTCCATTATTAAACAAATTGAAAAATTTTAATACAAGTATACATTTTCTTTTTTATTACAATTTGATTTTTTGCAAAAATTCCAAAACCGGTTTAACCGATTGTTTTATACTGGAAATTGAAAACCGGTTTTTTCGAAAGTCGGTTTTTGTATAGACACCACTTGTTTTAACATAAAATTATACGACCAGCACAAATTTCTACACCACCTACCAGATGTTTGAAATTGACAATATTCGAATTTGTAGACGCAACATTGTTTTTCAAATACATCGGGAATGTATATCAAAATTCGAAAACCACGTTTAGATAAATAACATTTGCCCACGACATTTGTAAGTGTGTAGTAGCTATAGTAGCCTTTATATTAAGGTGGATGATTGTGTATTTTTCCTGGTTTGACATAACGATACCACAGAGCAATACTGTAACAACTCTTAATAGTAACATTTCGAGAAAACTGCAATTTAAGATTCTATTGTTTTAAAGCATAATAATTTATAAAATTTTCATTGGAATTTAATGAATTATTTTTTTGTTGTACACTCCTAGATTTGTCTGCCTGAGATATTTTTCTTTATATTTTTAAAATTACTGCTTTTAAAGTTTGATTGGTTGTTACTTTATGGAATTATATTATATAACAATTTTTCTAAAAGAGTTACATTATGCAACCCCTATGGGTACAGTAACACAACTCAGACTTGTTTCTTTATTGAAATAGATACAACACGATATTCTGAATTTAATAGTGAACTTAACTTAAAAACATAATTTTTTGAGTTGTTACACTATTGCACTGTGGTATCGAAGTCGAAGACTAAAAGCACGGTCTAGAACGCAGATATTTCTGACACCAATTATGTGTAAATTAATTTTTATTACCTACCGAAACTTCCGTTCCTTCAGAAAATAGTTATATTTTAGAATTAGTTTTTTTCCTCATACAAAAAAATGGATCAGCAACAACTTTGATAGATAAAAAGTTGATGATGAGTAATGAGACTAAAACCTTATCGATAAACCATGAAACTTGCGAGTGGCACGTCAACGTAACTATTCAGTTATGCAATCCCTATCGCTCACAGTATCCTTCAAGAGGTGCTGCACATAATAAAAATTAAACGTACATGTGGTTCGAAGAATGCATAGAAATTCTAGGAATCGCAAATATTTTGTCGAGGGAAATAGTGCATAGATACATTTAAACAAACAATGAAAAAAAATAGTAAATAATAAAATTAATACACTTTGCCGTTATTATTTATCAAAAAAAGTTATGTAAGTACTCTATGATCGTGCGGTAAGGACACTTGTTTCTCTCCACGGAGTTTCGGGTTCAATTCCTAGCCAAGAAACTGTGATCTCTTCGGAAGCAAAAATTAATCACAGCATACTTGGATATTGGGTGTGTGTCCGTTGTTGTCAAATGTGTAGCTCCTGTCATCGAGCGTAACGCTGATGAATGGATTAAGTCATAAAAACGGGAAAATTGTCGAAGAAATCGGGTTTAAAAATGATAGTTTAAATTTTTCATAAAAGACACCCCATTTGAAGGACAAAAAATTTTACTTTCCCTATCGTGAGATTCATCATCTCTTGAGACGAGATAATAGAGAGCTAACCGAAGCGCGTATCAAATGGTTCTTCCAGATGGTGCCAAAGATGACGGAACCCCAAGGATTTATATTTTTAAATCGAAAAGGTTCAAGATTAAAGTCTTCGTATAAGTTAAAAGAGTTTAACTAGGGACGAAGTGGGAGCTCGCAATTTTCGATATAAATGACCATCTTGGGAAGAACGATTTTTGTTATACACAGATTTTAGATCTTTCTCTTTTCAAAAAAGTTAGGAGAAGAAATTATGTCAGAGAAAAATCGATTCGAGATAATTTTGGAACATAAAAAGGCTATAAAAGGCCTGGTCTGAAAATATAAAAAGAAACAGAAATAAAGCTACCACAGTTCACTATGTTTTGGGGGAGATCAATTATAATGAAGGCACTTATAATTATTAACAACCGCCATCGAACTACAAAAAGTTTAACAAGAAATTTGTCATGAATGGTATCAAAAAGTGACGAGAACGTGATACTAAATCCTCGGGGTCAGCTTTCAGCGATTTATCTTCATTGTGACAAAACAAAAAAATATTGAATCAAATAATTAGTGCAATTCGACAATGGTGAAATCCACCTATAGAATTTTTCTTTGAACTTGGATTTTAGTTTGGCATTTAATTATTTTTTGAAATTAATTCAGTGGCAAAGCCAAAAAGTTAAGGAATTCTATCAGGGCATGTGAGGAATAAATTTCCTTGCAACTTGTTTGTTTAATTAACTTCGAAACTCAACACTCAACTTTACTCTTTGTTATATTTACCTTCAATATGTGGTAGGAAATTTACTTTGCCGATAAACCTGTAATTGACAATTAAAATTCTCTTTGGCTTCGGAAACTGTTATTAAGATAGTCCGAGCTGTTGAGTGACAAATCAGTGGATCAACTAGATTCCGTAACTTTGCTGCGAGTCGAGTAGTGACTCAGGTTTAGAAGACTGTAGACGGGGAATGGTTGGTATCGAGTGATTGAACTTAACAATTTCGACTCAGAAGTTAGGATTGACACCTACGGGGGTGCATTATAATTTATTATCGGAAAGAAGAAGACCACTGATCCGAGTATTTCCTACTCGGCATATTTGTCATTGAATAATTCTTAAATTTTCGTAGTTTTTGACATTCAAAACTTAATTTTTGATAGAGAATTTTTTGTTAGAATTTTAAAATCCCCAGTTGTTGAATTCGACTAACAAGCTTTTCATCAAAAAAACTTTTCTTTGACACCCTAACTTGTTTCCCTTTTTTTAGAAATTTGAATTTTCGGCCATTTTCCGAATTGTTTTAAAATATTTGAGCAAATCGACCCTGAGTTACAAACTACTCTTGGAGTATTTTCTGTAATGTGTAATGTTACTGGAGCCCAGAAACATTCCTCAACTAGTCCGAATGACACAAGGATAGCACTCCCTCCCGCACAAGGTCACTTTAACGATACAGGGAATTGTATTACCTGTGTATTTAATGTTAAAGATTAAAGGTTTTACAGATTTACGTCTGAAATCGAGACAATATGTTAGTTTGAATTTTTAAAGCATGATATTAATATTAAGAACTTTTACTACTCATAAATATCTGCAGAAAAATATTTAAAGCAAAATGATTACATATACTAAATCATCTAGTATTAAGATGTCATAATAATATTACTTTAGCAGAAACTACTCCATCTGATGTTACGGTACTTACAGTAGTTAAAGTAATAAATTTAAATCAAGACTAATTTGGCGCCATGATAATTTCGTAAAATATGCCATTTATTAAAAGCTATATAAACTATTCTATTTAGGAATTATACTCTTGGAAAGAAAAAATTAATCAGATCGTTGCTATCGTTATCATTATTACCTATATTCTAAAATTAAATTTATTTTGGTTCGATTTAAACAGATTACGTATATATTAAATAATAAGTTAACTAGCCAGAATTATGATAAATGTTCGTTCTCAGAATGGAAAATTAAGACCCAGATTAATTTTTTCTGAAATATTTTTATTTATATATTTGATTTTCACAAATTGCTAATCTCAACAATAATCGTTCCTCTTAGACAATCGCTTGATCACATGTTAATGACTAAATTTTAACTGATTAAGTATTGCGTTAGGCAAGCCACCCACTGTGTGATGAATAAGCCCGGCCAAGAGATGGTAGATTCAGGGTCGGGCGCAATACCAATGCCATCGCGCGCTTGTTTACGATGACAATGACACGACACACTTCAGTTGTTATCTGTCGGTCGATGCATAGAGTACTAATAAATAATAAATAATGTTGAGCGTAAAGAGTAGAAAACGACCGTACGCTGATAAAGTGAATAAATTTATCGGTGAATATCTGGATTTATTCTATGATGGATGTAAAATAATTTGTAAAGTTGGTGCTCAAGACTTAATGTGCTGGAATAAATACGGCTGCAAAATTCATGTCAATAATAACGGGCATAAAAATAAAAAATAGGGTGTCTTCTTTGGGACCTCAGTTTGTATTTGATTTACTGTTAATGCTGATTGCCTGTGATGTTCCCCTGCGCATATTGGATAAACCAGCATTTCGGGAGTTCTGGAATAAATACAATCCCCAGGTGAATTTACCAAGTCGTTCATCGTTACGTAGATATGAACCAAGTGTTCGTGAAGACATTGTAAATAGGATTAAATGTGCATTAAAAAATACACGGCTGTGGTTATGTGTTGACGAGACGACAGATTGTAAAAAAATTCTATTATAAATGTTATAGTACGTGTACTCGACCCTGTTAAACCAACATTTTCACTTTTACTAGCTAGCAAAACACTAACTGCGTGTACTGGAGACTTTCGAAAAATTTTAACTGTCAACAAGTCACGTGTTGATGTTTGTGACCGACGGTGCTGCGACAATGCGTTTGGTGGGCCGTTTGCTTCAAAGAGACGATTGTAGGTTTTTACATGTTACGTGTAAAGTGCATGCGTTTCATCTTGTAGCAGAAACGATTCGAAAATGGTTTCCAGAGGTAGATGCACTAATAGCAAATACAAAAAAAAGTATTTCTCAAATCTCCTAAACGGCTTAGAGCATTTCACACACTATGTCCTGGTATTCCGGAACCACCAGAGACGATTCTTACACGTTGGGGAATATGGTTGAAGGCAGCTTTTTATTATGCTGAATATTTTCAACAAATAAAAGCTGTGATACTACAGTTCAACCCTAACGAGGCTGCAGCTATTAAGGAAAGCCAGACAAGCTTTCAAGATGTTTCCCTTGAAACAGATTTAAAAACTATTTATAACAATTATAGAGGACTACACGACGCAATAGAAAAATTGCAAAATATTTCGTTGTCGTTAGTGGAATCGCTGCAAATAGCGGACGACGTAAATACACAGCTACAGACTACAAATGACGCAAAAAATAAGCTCGTTATTGAAAAATTCGAGTGTATTACGGAAAGATCCTGATTTTACCAAATTAAGACACATTTGTGATGGTGCATCTACAGCTGCGTTAAGTGAGTTCACAGAGTGTTTTACTCATGCCTGTATTACTTCCGTAGACGTCGAACGGTCTTTTTCAAAATACAAACATATTTTTACACCACAGCGAACATCGCTTACTAAGACAACTGTAGAAACATATCTGATACTACACAGTTATTATAGAAGTGCTCCAGTATGTGATAACGACAACCAAGCTACTTCATAAATCTGCTTAAGAAGGTGAGTTTTGTACATATTTTTATAAAGTGTACCAGTATTAATAAAATTTATTTCCATTTATTTTATTTATTTATTTATTTATTATTAGTTATCACTTAGATATACAATGTACATGTGTGAACGTCATTTAACAGTTTAATAATAATGTGCAGCACTAAGCTTATGAAATATAAGGAAATACATAAAAAAAGAATTTAAAGCGAACGAAATAGTACAAAAATATACATCACAATATATAAAATGTTTTTGTTTTTATTATTGTACTTATTCAAGTATTATGATATGATGCATACCCAGTACGTCTCTGGAGGATTAATGACCTTGGCCAGGCTTAGTGATGAAACAATTGTTACGTAAAAAAAAATTGTGAATATCAAATGTACGTATTTTTATTTTAAATGGCGCGCGTCACCACCTAATTAAATTTTCTACAATTTATACGCCAAAAGACTATTCCAAACAACCAGAATTAATTATATGTAATATGACTACAGCTGGAACTTTGGTATTAATTCCAATGGCGTTACCGAAGTGGTATGAAATAATTAACTTGGTTAAAGACAATTATAAATAATTATAGACCATATAATTAAACAAGTCGATTCGGTGTTAAAATGCGTACTAAAACATTTCCTACTTTGTCGTTTTTTGTATTGCACATAACCTCATTTCGTGTTTACATTCAGGTTACAGTAAAAAAGTTATAGAGATAGGACATATATAAAATGTAAGCAATTTTACATAAAAATCCAATCTCAACTGTCAACAGAATAGTAACTAATTTGCATTCTGTAAATTTTCAAGGTTACAGATAATACAGTGCTTACAGTGGTTTGCAGAATAGTAGCACTAGTGTGGAACTTATATAACTGGAGATTTTTTTTATGATGCTTGCTTTGAATATGTTTTATACAATTACTGGAATTCCAATGAACCAAATTCGTCTTGCAAAACACTTTATTTCTGCTCCATCGTAACATAATTCAGGAAACGTTTAAGAAATCTGTGGATCTTATACACTAACAAGTATTGATGGCCATCAAACAACTAACATCTGTGGAGCGTATGTCTGTGTGACTACGCCCCGCTCGTGCTCTATCCCCTACGCTGACCCTGCTACCTGTGGTAGAGAAATTCAATCTCAACATACCAGCTTTGATTATAATAAAAAGGGCTAGTCTTAGTGCTAGCTGGTATGATACCGAGTACAGATTTGGACTCTTTTCACAATTTAACGACAATGAAAATGCCGCCTTTCGTTCCGAGTTTTTTGTGGTGGCCCGTGTTCTTTATTATACTGAATGCTGACACATCAAATAAATATACTGTTCAAAATTCACGGACAATGTCAGATCAAATTTCAGGGAATCAGATTAATTATAATTAAATTAAAGTGATTTTTTAAACCGATATTGTGAATTTTTAAAATGTATCAGCCACATGTTCTGTAGTCAATTTCTATGAGTATTAACTTCGAAATAAATGATTAGACAACACACCAGCATAGGAACATTTTTATAACGGTTTCAGCACATTTAATTATTTAATGAAATGTAAGACTTCTCTAAAAATACTGGATATTTCAATATTTCCAAACGTCCATTACAAGGCAACATCTGTCTGGCGTGATCTTTGTCGTAAATACATGTAATTAATTAATAAATGACCCTATATTAAGATAAAATGTTTTTGAGAGCTTTTAATTCATAGCTAAGCCAAGGTGTAAATAAATAAATATTTTTACCAAAATAATTCTGAATATTGAAATTGTTATAACCCCTCACCACCTTTATAATATACAAAAGGTTATTTCATACGCGACATTTTGTAATATTTATAAAATTAACAGTGTATTTGCTGGTTTGGTTCAAAGTTTCACGTTGTATGTTCTTTCCAACTGAGATATCAAGAGAATATTGCTGTTTTCGTTAATTATCTCATTTTGATATTAGCTGAGAATTCTCAGTGCCCCCCTTAGCGATCTGCACACCCTATTTTATATTACGTTATCTCACTTCACATGAATGGAAGGGGAAAATTTTATCTTTGACATTTGTCGGACATAGTGAGTGATAAGTGTATCCCTCTGGTGGTCACAGTGATAAGTGTATCCCTCTGGTGGTCAATGCTACAACCCGTCAGACATCATTAATGTCTTAGTGATGATAGCGACCTGCAAAGCAGGTACCTCTAACCCTGGTTGACTAAACTATATACTAAATAAGACTTACAGGAAACAACTACTCAGCGGACAAAAGCTCCGACCTGCATTGAATTAAACCAGCCAGTCTTGTTTCGTAGCTAAAATCATTTGTCAATTCATCACTAGACATAGACCGGTTTCGAACTTGTTATGTTCTCGTCAGTATGCCATAAGTAATGGAAAATACATAATAATAGCAAACCAGGCTAGCCTAAAGTAGACTAAGCAGGACATTTGACATTTGGTCAGTCACGAAACGATTCTAAGGTTAGGTTAACTTAATTTCATGTATATTTCTGAAACTAAAACTTTACTTGTGCAGAAATTCGCGCTAATTCAACACTACTTTGGTATTTTAATGTATAATGTTGGTTATGTTATATTTTTTTGTCGTCAACAACAGATTATGAATAAATAAGAGGGCGAATACCTCAACTTGTAATTTGATGGTTTTTAAAGTTACTGAAATACTAGTTAATCTCATATTGATATGAGATGTTGGGTGGAAAGAACACACCTAATATCAGTCTTTTTAGATAGGTATCTGAAAAAGCAAACGATATAATTTTTCTCTGATACAAACGTGATTGTTGCTTTTAGGGTAAGCATTGGAAAATGGAATATTGTGTATTTTTAAAGTATTTTCTAACTTCATTAGTTGTAGCGCATGTTACCAGGTGAAAAAAGAAACGAAAATGCCCCATGAGAGTTAAAGATATTACAAATTTTAACATATGCCACAGGTGTTTCCATTCAATGAAAAGCTAGAAAAAAATATACATTTTTTGCAACTGTTGGAGAAATATTGATGTTTTTTGAATTTAGTCGTCAGGATATTATTAGAAGACCATCAGTACATTTCTGAATATGAATTCGAAATAACGCGTGTTCTTAATTACAATATGCTACGGAGAAAGTTAACTCCCGAAGAAAGAAATATGGCCGTTGGAATGATTCGTGCTGGTCGAAATCAAGTCGAAGTCGCGGTGGAATTCAATCTCATTTCTCGAATTGTTTCCGGTACCAAAATGCTGGATCAGCATTTCATAGTGGAGGGTTGGAAGTGATCGTCAAATAAAATCCAATAAAGCTCAAAACCGTTGCATTTGTCACCGTTCATCAATTTAGCACAGTACAGCATCGCATCCGGTGTGCTGTACTGTGGCGTGCGAAGCGGTATGGAGCGCAGCCAGCTTGTAATTTAATTTACATGCATTGCTATGATGGACCGTTCACTCGTGCTGGGCGGTGCGTTTTCGACAAGCTGTAACTAGCTGATCCAGCTTCATTTCGCTCCGAGACCGATTCAAGATGCGTTGTGTGGTGTAGGTATGTGTTGTGCAAGGATGAAAATGGAAGAAATTATTGAACTAGTCCGTAGTTATCTCCGTCTATGGAAAATAGATGATAAGAATTGTAAAAATCAAGAACTCCGTGATGGCACATGGGACAGAATACCAAAACAATGCAAGTTGAAAAACAATACTACCGCACAGCACAGCACCAGTGAATGGTGAGTCTATATCGTTCATCAACTTAGCATAGCATGGCACAGCACCGCATCCGTCTTAGCCTTAACTGCCAATAGAAAGAGATGCTATACGTCTAGAAACATAGCAGATATGCATCTGCTATGTGGATACAGATAGATATGGCAAGCAGAGTCTGTGTATTAGTGCTAGGTATAATCGAATGATTTCAATAATCGAATAACGGCTATTCGAATGCTTTTAATAATCGAATGATCATTCGAATTATGGTTAGACCTCGAGAAGTGGGGAAATTGACATTAATGGCTTGGCTTTGCGATATTCGGCAACTCGACTCATAATTACTAATCATAAATAATCGATTTGATTGGCAGTTGACTATTATTTCTATAAAATTCTCAATTATAAATTTTATCGTAACTCAATCCAGTTCTGTACTCAAGATAATTCAACTCCGAATTTATTCAGCCAATAGCCATCTACATTCCGCAGATCAGCACAACCAAAATGCCGCCGACGCGCGACGGTAAACAACTAAACTTAATAATCTTAACATGCGTTCAAGTGCACTAGTACTCTCATCGTATCTCATCGCTAGAATCACGTATTTGAAATTTGCATAATGAGCTGCTGAAACGACTGACGATTATTCAATCGGCAGTCGGCGACACCATTCACATTCAAATTCTCACGACAAGAGTACTCGAGATATCTCGAGATATTTCAATAACCGAATGATCGATTATTTTTCATTCGAATTATCCCAGCATTACTGTGTATTGTTCGCAGTGATCATCTGGAGCAGTGAACACACCGCGAGTCCAACACGATCATGCTCCGATCCGTCCAACGAGTCGAACATGCCACGAATGTCGAATGATTTTAGTTCAAACTTACTATAAATAATATACGTGATCCAGCTTTTCTTTAATTTGGAATCATTTAAATAATTTCTGACAACGATGTGGTACTTTAATTATAACCAATTTACTTAACTTAGGACGTTAACGTTTCAGAAGATTCGTGGACAATACAACTGTGTGGTTACGTATAAATCAATTAATGTTAATAATTTTCCTTCAGACCACTTGACGATTGCGACAAGTTCGTCGTCGCAACGAGTCTGCTCCTGTCCATTCTCATAATGCAAGAATCATTACCAATGCAATGTAAAACCCTGGAATTCCTGGAATTTCACTACCACCGAGATTACCAGACCTCAATCCTATTGAACACATGTAGAGTATGTTCGAAGGAGCTACATGTAACCATCTACGTCATTCACAAGCAATAATCATTCCAGGATTTGGGCCAATACAGTTTTTTTTTATTTTGGTTATTTGCTTGTGGACAAAATTGAAAAGTGGAATTATTTGTGCTCGATTTAATGAAAAATGAATGGAAATTTACATGTTGATAAAATTTACTATAGTTCCTAAACGAAAATGTGCTTTTCGCGATATCCTTGACTTTCTTGATGTAGTTTACACGTATCTACATATGAATGTAATAATTTGATACGCTTTTTATTATCAAATAATCTGCTTACTCATCTCACTAATCTGACATTCGTTTTATTCGTTAGGAGTTCTAATATTTTGCATTTATTAGAAATAATTGATTTTCGTATAATTTCACCTACGAGTTCTAAGTATGACGTTTTATATTTATATAAAAATATGTTTACTTAGTGGCTCGTATAAAATAGATATATCGCATATATATTGATAAACTGTGTAAAACATACGATCTAAATAAAAATCAATAATACACAAAGTAAAAGCAATGTTTAACAATTTATGGGAATTTACTTCATAATATTATCATCGCAAGTCACTTGTTTTTACACGATAACAGTAGGTCTCTGCTTTGACTGGGAAAAGCGATAATGGAACAAACTTAAAATGGAAATATTTCCGATTTTTTTTACATAGAATATACAGGACTTGTAAGTCATGGGCTCCATTACAGTGAAATTCAAAGGGGGGGGGGCAACTCATTCACTAGTCATACTATTTTTACATTTTGTAATTTCCAAGCTTTCAAATGCATCCAGCTGTCTAGTATTTATCACATTACTAATTGCTACTATCTATTTTATGGTTGTTCTCAAACGCATGTTGAGACATCTGTTCTATCATATTGGAAATGGGCCATATGTTCCTTGATTCTACTTTGAAATTAATTGTCTAGTTTGTCCCACATAAAACCCTTACAGCTAATTTCGTAAATACCCAACTTTTCGTTTGTTTCAATTTTGTCTTCTGAATTGCCTAAAAGTGATTGTAGTTTATTTCCCAAAGAACATGTTTTCCAGAAACATTACCAAACTTCCCCTCTATTACATTCATTTATTAAGTCCTACTTGTCTGATAGACAAGTTGCTATTAAAATAAATAATACAACCTCAAAAACTTACGACATAAGGGCGGGAGTACCGCAGGGCACTATGCTCTGACTCACGCTATTTAATCTATACTTAGCTTATTTCACCACACATCTCCTGATTCAGACTATCATGTATGCTGACAACACGACCAATTACACCCACGTCAATTTATGCCCAGACTGCAACAACCAAACTAAGATACCACCTCAATGTACTCACGAAATACTACGACAAATGAAAGATGGCGATTAACGAGGTAAAGACAGAGACTATTACATTCACCAAAAAATTCACCAATATTAAAACTTTTACTCCCCTTAAAATCAATAACAAGACCATCTCATACAACAAAACAGAGAAGTACATCGGGTTAACACTAGATCAGGGCCTTTCTTTTTAAGCCCCATATAACTAAGACAATCAACAACGCGTACATGAATTTACGCAAACTTTATCCCCTCCTTAACGCCGCTCCCATCTACCCACCCCCAATAAACTATTGCTATACAAAACAATACTCAGACCCATAATGACATGCGGCTGCATTGCCTGGAGCCGCATGTCAGATACACAATACCAACGCCTCTAGGTGACGCAGAATAAACAACTAAGACTCATAACTAACGCTAACAGATACATACAGACAGACAACTTACACGAACTTGCCAATATACAACCGATGCGTGAATATATCATTGATACTGCCCAATAATTTCTAAAATCAAGTATTCATGCATCGTACTTAACAACACATAAAACAGATATATGAAGACATTATAACTACATACATACGCACAGACTATTGCACGAATATCTTATATTACAACGTTGACTAACTTTAACACACCAGGTATAACGACAGACAAACTACCTACCGCTCCCGTCCTACATCTCTTCCATATTCTCCCAACTCACTCTCTCCCCCTAACCCTCCTTGCAGGGACTAGACTCGCTTCTTCCCTCCACCACTCTCTCACACACCTAACTTATTACCGCAATTTTTCTTAAACAGGTTCTTTCTTATTGTTTTCCTACATGGCCACGATAACCACTACATATATAAAGCTTTTGTATATTTTACACCACGGTCTTCCAGGCAGAGGTTTACGCCAACCTAGCGGTGGCAGATAGGGCTGAGGTTAGGAATGGGGTGGTAACAGATAATATACATCTGCTCCGACAGCCAGGCTGCTCTAAAGGCGGTGTGCTCCCCCCAGGACGAGACCAGTTCTTGTCCAGGAGTGTGGGGATGCCCTAGAAGAGCTGGCTAGGCATAAACAAGTGAGACTGGTATGGGTTCCGGGACATATGGGAGTTCCAGGCAACGAGAAGGCCGATGAATTGGCTAGACTCGGAGCCGAGGAACCCTGTCACGGGCCGGAGCCTGTGTTAGGTATTTCAAGAAGGCAGGTCACGACGGCCCTCAATGAGTGGGCCCACGAGACACTGAGGACGCACTGGAGGACCAACAGGGCCTGCAGGCAGACCCGAGATTTTGTGACGGGGCCGAACAAATCGAGATCGGCCTGGTTGCTGGGACGGAGTCGGAAAACACTGAATCTCTTAATCGGTGTTCTGACAGGCCACTGCAGACTTAGGAGGCATCTATCATTGATAGGTATTGAGGAAGACCCTACATGTCCAAGATGCAGGAGTGATGAAGAGACATCTTACCACTTCCTGGGACAATGTGAAGCGTTTGGGCGCCTGAGACACAGTATCTTCGGTTCTGAGGCGCTTCTAAGGGAGGAGATGAGCTCCCTCGCAATGAGTGACATCCTGACCTTCAGGAAAGATTCGATGAGGGAGTAAGAGAAGCACATGGCTGAGGGGACAGCTGGGGGTTGGTAAAAAGGGCCCATCTGTGGCCTACTTGCCAGGCATCAGCCTCCCCCACCATTACCATTTGTATATTTTAAATATTATAAATTGCTAATAATGTTAAACTAAAACGCACTGAATTGTCCTACAGGAAAGTGCCGCAACCTATCCACAACAACAAAATCTAGATGCTGCAGTGGGCCACTACAGCGGCCACCGGGACGCCTCCCAACGCCAGACGATAATTGTAGCCTCAGCGAAAATATTTTGTATTATGTGTATATAAATATTTTACTTTCATTTTCCCTGCTTGTTTGTTTATTTATTTTTGTTTATATATGTATACATATTGAATAAAATGAAATAATAGATCTAATTTAGTTATGGAAAGAATAGGAAATGAAATCTTTTAATTTGGCAATTTGTTTTGCAGAAATTGTGGTTTGAAAATAAGCTCTTCAAATCAATATTAATCATTCGTTATTAGTTAATCAATTTTGACAGTTTAAGTTTGTTTGTTTGGAACTGGGCGGAGGTGTTCAGGACTGACAGGCTTTGGCAGCTTGGAGGGAATAGTTGTGTGCCCAAATTTTCTTTAAAGTGCAAGACCTTTCTTTACGGCTTCTGTTCATAAATTTGGGGGTGACCTAATGTATGTAGTGTTTTTTATTATATATGTTGTTAACTAAAGTTGATTGAATTTCTATTATCTTAACTAAATATGGATTTTCGTGTTGTAGTTGGACAAAAAAATTTCTGCTCTTTTCAAACTGCTGTCAGTCAGTCCTGATTTTTATATCATGCCATTAATGACATTACTTAACCTTAAAAACTATTGCCAACTTAATAACGAAAAAATCTATATATATTCACTTTCTGTGGTCCCAACTAAAGGTTCGATTTTCGCGTTGTTAAGTAAAAAAATCATTTTCAATTACATACTGTTAGTGTCAGTCCTGTTTTTTATGTTATGCCGTTAATTACATTACTTAACCTAAAAAATAAGCGCCAACTTAACAACGCGAAACTCAATTTTTAATTAGGACTATAGAAAGTGCATCAACTTTAAAGGTAATTTTATACTAGTCTCTTCCATGTAATGTCGCCACCATCGAACGATTTAACACCGTTTAATAATTTATTAACGATAACGTCAGACTGTATGCCGTACGATATTCTAAAATTAAAACAGATATTGATTGTGTATTTTATTAAAGCATAGCTAACGAAATCATAAAAGCTTTTCGTTCAAATACTCGTATTCTTATACGTTTATTATTATTAATTGAATTAATTCATACATGTTAAGTAAGTTGGTAAGCAAGTTATTTTTGCATTTTTTGCTAATTTGTGGAAATAGAATTCTTAATTATGTTCTTTGAGCGTCAAGGCTGCAATAGTCGCTAGTCATAAAAAAATAATTGTAGGTATATAATATAAACAATAAATAACTGGAAAAATATTAACAAAGGACCGTGGCAAATACGCCACAAGGAATTAGGTACCAAATCTAATATTTTGCGGTTGTAAAAACAATTATAGCTTTAAAAGCGATAATATGCTAAGAAATAGTTAGCCATTTTCAGCCCTTATAAAAATTTAAGAAAAACTATACCAGGGTGTTTTTTATCTCTATAGGAAAATATTTGTACCTGGTTTCAAAAACATTTCCCAAGAAGAAATTTTAGAAAACATCGCTCTAGTACGGCGCAATCTATTAATGCTATATTGTAAAAACAGCTTTGAATTCAAAACCTGTCAATATTATAATCAGTAGAGCTGCCATGATCTTGGCTTCAGGGTCACAATTACTATCGATAGTGATAGCTAATCCTTCTAGGTAGCAATTATTTCTGATTTTTTTTAATTCAATGAGACAAGGAAAATCAAACTGGACTCTATGCAACAGATGTAACAAATATTTGTGTACTTCGAACGTGCTCTTTGCACAAGCTTGCCCTATTCCTTTGTGCAGCTGCAAAAAAAAAGTCGCTATACTTTTTTGAATACTATATACAAACATATCAGTTTCAGAAGTTTTTCGAAAATGTAAAGAAAAGCTAAATTTAGTTTACTCCGGTAACAAGATAGGATGACTTTAATATTCCTGAATAGTTTTCGTTTGACAACGCCTATACTAGAAACAATCTTAAATTTCCAAAATTTCATGAATTGAAACCAGTACAATATAATAATAACACCACATGAAATTACAACCCCCTTTATCCCTGAAGGTCTGAAATGACTTTGTGTGGGAGAGGGCTACACATTTAGAGACAATGGAGACACACCCAATATCCGAGTATACTACGATTAATCTCTCTCACAGAAAAATCCCAGTTCCTCGACCGGGAATCGAACCCGGGACCCCGAGGTTTCGAGGCAAGTACGTTACCTCTAGACCACGGAGCCATTTTTAAATAATATAGTAAATATAAATAATCGTGTTCTAGATCTAGTGTTGAGTTATAAAGATAGCTTAGTAGAAAAAGTTGTTGATGTCATAATTAGCGAAGACGTACACCATCCATCTATTATTATATGTTGTGAAATTTTAATGGAAAACTTAGGTCGTAAAAATAAACCTAAACAATCCTTACATAAGTACAGTAGGAAAATCGTTTTAGTGACAGGACGTGCGGTGTAAGACGCGACATGAGGGTGGGAAATGTCTAACACACGACATCTTCCGTCTTTTACACCGCATACATTAAAGCAAGAATGATGATAGTAGTTTTTGTTGACACGCGACTGAGGCGAACTTTCACTTACATTCTGTGATACTTCAGGTCCGCACTTAGTTTTGTTACCGATTTGTTTAGCAGTGCGTTGTAGGATATAGTATTAATAATTATTTTATGTTTATTTGCTGGTGTATTCAAAGACTATTTTACGTATGCGTGTATTACATCAGTAGATGTCGAACGGTCGTTTTCAAAATATAAGAATATATTTTCACCAAAGCGAACATCACTCATGAAGACAACCATAGAAACATACCTGATGCTGCAAAATGGCTACACATCTTCTCCAGTTTGTGATAAGCAAGCTAGTTCATCAAGCTAGTTAAGAGGGTAAGTTTTACATACATTGTTATAAATTGTAACAGTTTATTATTTCTCGTATTAGTTAATTTCGCGTACGCCACTGTCCCACGGAACATTTTTGACAGCCCTACTCATGATTATTAAGAGTAATTTGGGCCATTGCGTTGGTGCATTAATGCCTGGCACGCGATGTTACAGATTTTTATCAGATTAACAAACTGGGAAGTCTGCCAGTCCTTTTTGTGTGCGATTCATCTGTTCACCGTGACCCGAGACAGAGCTTCTCTTTGTATGTACAGTGCAATTTTGATTTAATGCGGAGAACACGGAAACAACTTTGACCTGCATTTTCCACGTCATGTAGTTTAATTGTTTTAATGCAGTTGCTATGCGGAAACTCAATTGCCAACCACACAAAAGAAAAACCGTTACCAATCTTTACATGGACATAGTTCCTTCGAAGCATTTCAAACAAAACAAATTTAAAAATAAAGGTATTTGACATACAAATCCTAATAATCACGGAGAGAAAACTGGACCAGAGTCCAGGACCGGCCATGAAATACACAAAGACAACAGCGATTGTTTCTGTCATGGACAACTGTTATAAAGGTACATGCGACGGCCACCAGAAGGATTTCCATTTATCTGGTAAAAACCTTTTACTACTACTACTAAAGGGTAATCGCAATTAAAGCTTAATAACTTCTCTTTGTATGATACAAATTTATAAATCATCAAAAAGTGTGTGTGGCAACATTATTTAATAAATAGAGAGGATTACCACTTTGGTACAGTTATTACATCCTAGAAATCAGTACAAGAATATTAGTCTCCTAACTTGATTTTGTGAACGTACTATTAGCCTCCCAACGTGAATTTGTGGACGTACTACAACGCGCTTGAAATCCAAATTCCAAAGACCTAGTAATTTTAACGTTGTTGATCTGGTGCTAAGGATGTCAGTCGTGTTATTTTTTGTTAATCTCGTTGGCTTTAAATGGTCAGTGAATTTCGAAAAAGTGCTTCTTTTCTGTCAAGAAATTAATAAAGAACACTTGATATTGCCAAAGTATAGTATTGTTACGCCACTGGACTGGGTAGACTGGTTAGATGAGACTGGAATATTCTGGACTGCCCTAGACCCTGTGAATGGATGTATAAATAAGACACACAGTGGGCCGAGTCTGAATCTTAAGTGAAACGCGAACGAGTAAAGAAGAAATAAGAAAGAGACTTAAGTATAAGTGTTCAGTTGTGATTATAGTTAAGACATTAATTAATCTATTGTTATTAATTGTTAATTAGTAAATAAAGTAGTGAATAAGTGTTACCTGGATTTTCAATCAACGAATCTACGAGGATAGGTGTTTGTGTGGATAGCAAACACGTAACAATTTGGTGTCAGAAGTGGGATTGGAAGAGAAATTTCTGGAATATTCGAAAAGGTTCTACAGTGTTCTTCTCAGAAATTAGTGGTAACACGGAGAATTAAGCTACTGGACAGTGTTTGGAGGACTATTTCTGGACTGAATAGTGACTTTAAAGTGGATTTTCGAGAAGTTTCTAGAACATTCGATTTAGAAATAGTTGCAAATTCGAGAGTGCCGCTAGTAATAACGTGTTATAGACTGAGAAAAAGGACTACTAGTGCAATTTCGGGAAAATTCTAGAACATTCTATTTGGAAACTACAGGAGATACGTAAACTGTGTTAACGGGAACGTGCTATAGACTCAAAACAAGACTATTTAGTGATATTTCGTGAAAATTCTCGAATATTCCATTGCACAATTAGTGGAGATAAGTGATTTTGTCAACACAAAAGACGTATAGACTCTAAATAAGACTTTCTAGTGCTGTTTCGAGATTTTTCTGGAACAATCCATTATTAAAATAGACGTGATATCATTTTACGGATTTTTTTTACTGTAATAAACTTTATTTTGAACTGATTTACGTGTCGTGAGTTAATGCCAACAACAAGAAGCATGGCGGAGAAACAAACACAAGACTTACTTGTAGCATTGTTGCAACAAATGGAAGAACAGAAAAGAGAACGCCAGGAAGAATTAAGAAAGATTATGGAAGAGCAAGATAGAAGACGTCAAGAAGAAAAAGAAGACCAAGAGAGAAGACGACAGGAAGAAAAAGAAGACCAAGAGAGAAGACGCCAGGAAGAAAAAGAAGAATAAGAGAGAAAACGCCAGGAAGAAAAAGAAGACTTGATAAAAATGATCGAAGGCCTTGAAATAAGACGACAGGAAGAAAAGGAAGAGCAAAGCAATATAACGCCAGGGCTCCTTTTGAGCGAATTACCATAGCAAGTGACCGTATGAAGGCTCGTTATGATCTCAAGGCTAATTCAGGAGGGTACCAGGTGGGAGAGTTGGTTTGGCTATATAACCCACAACGGAAGAAAGGCAGGTCCCCCGAACTTCACCACCCTTGGGAAGGACCTTACACTGTGGTCACCAGATTAAACGACGTTGTATATAGAATTCAGCAAAATCCAAAATCTAAGATGAAGGTGGTGCATATAGAGAGACTAACCAAGTATGCAGGGAATAATGAAATGCCTGATCGGGACGTTCAGGCTTAAGGAGGGGCAGTGTTACGCCACTGGACTGGGTAGACTGGTTAGATGAGACTGGAATTGTACGCTAACGGCCGGGAATATTCTGGACTGCCCTAGACCCTGTGAATGGATGTATAAATAAGACACACATAAGTAGTGAATAAGTGTTACCTGGACTTTCAATCAACAAATCTACGAGGATAGGTGTTTGTGTGGATAGCAAACACGTAACAGTATGTTTTAGCACATTTTGTTTTTGGTTGCTCCGAAAATGTTTCGGATAAAATTGTCTATTACTTCATTTGTTAATTAATACAGAAGTATTGATTGCTTTCGATTTGTAAACCGGATTTATTAGCAAACTCAACGTCCAAATTTACTGGGTATGTTTATAAATTATTATTTTCTTCTATTCAAGACCACGTTTCAAGGTTAACTTTAAATAATTTTTTTCTTAATTTATTTTAGACGTTTTTGGCACCGGACGTTTTGATACCTACGGTTTTTTGATAAAAGCTTATACCTTAATTTTTGGATTGATATTTGTGTATATATTGGATTTTAGAAATATGGCGAGTTAATGGTAACTCATTTTTTGATTTTATATTACACTGCTTGCCCTTAGTAATGAACTCATAAACTGTCTTGGAAACTTTTTTATGGTATTCACTTATTTGGAACATTCACGAAGAAATTAATTTCGTACAACTTCTTGCTATCAGTACATTGCCTTCCATTAATCTTTCTTACAAGTACATCCGTGAATTTGTTAGAAATTAGATAATTTTAGTACTTTTGAACCATATACACTGTTTTTTATATACCTCCTATATTGTTGTACGAATTTTTTTAGTATTATTAAAAAATTTTATTTACATTAAATTTTTTTGGGCCATTTATTTATTTTTCATACATCAAGAAGGATCTGTACACCATCGCATCGGGTCCATTTCAGTGTATTAGATCTTATACTGCAATTTAAGATCGTAATACCATGTATTTAGGTATTACTTTTAGCATTAATTACTACTTGTAAATTAATATCACTGTCAAGAAGACCGTCGTGTACGATCCTAAAGCATAGCATAGCTCTTTTGCAATATTTTGTCTTCCAGATGTATTTCTGTCTCCGAGGAATCATCACCATGAACAATCAAACAAGACAGATGCATATTAGTTCTAGGTAGGAAACAAATATTAATTTAACACAGTTATTGGTAAGACAAAAGCAGGTATTTAATTTTGTTGCAATATTGGTAATAAATAACTGTTGTGATAGATATACAGGGTGGGACAATAGTGCGTCCGATTTCGATATGTCGAGTCCTATGATAGCTAGAAACTTGATTTAAAAACAAAAATAAATTAGACAAAAAAGTCTATAACCAGAAATTATTTTCGAATATGATAATAAGATATATAAGATATAAAAAGTGCTCCACATGTTGCCCATTTTAATTGACAATGTGTCAATTGTCTATGCGTCTTTGGAATGAGGTTTCTACTGTTCATAAAATTGACGGAGTGATACTTTTAAAAGCATTTATTATCCTTTCCATCAAATGTTGGATTGTTGTTGGTGTGATGTTTTTATGGGCATCATGTAACACGATTATTATAATACCTTCTCTCGAATTATTTGAAAAAAAAAAACCTCATTTTTAAATTTTACTGCTGAATTTTGCAGTTATTGTTCAATAAATTGAAAATGGCCACAAAAGGTCACAAAGGTATATTATCAATAAATCTTTGCAAACTGTAATCTTTCCAACAGCTCTCCAAATTGCTATAATTATGCCAATTTTTAAAAAAGGTAATCCTAATGATTGTGACAACTATAGACCAATTTCCATCTTATTTGTTTTTAGTAAAATAATAGAAAAAGTTATATATAATCGCTTAATCTCATTCTTTTCCAACTTTAATATAATCTCGGATTGTCAACACGGATTCCGGAAAAATAAGTCAGTTCAGTCTGCATCAGTTCAGTTTTTACAATTTATTTATGAAGAATTTGACAAAAATAAACATGTGGTTGGCATTTTTTTTACTTAACAAGGGCGTTTGACACTATTAATATATCATTTATTGTTAATAAAATGTTCAATTTGGGTATTAGAGAGCCACTTAGTACCTGGATTGAATCCTACTTATCCAATCGTAAACTTCATGTCAGGAACGGCAATGTTATATCTGACAAACATGCCATTAATGTGGGTATACCCCAGGGATCAGTTTTGGGTCCCTTGTTGTTTCTTTTATTTATTAATGACCTTCCTCAATTTGTTAATCAATGCAAAATTGTTGTGTTTGCTGATGATACATCTATGTCACTATCAGCAACTGACCCCATTATGTTGAATGAGACTCTTGCAAAAATTATAAGGGACTTTCAAAATTGGTGCCATAAAAATATACTTATGCTAAACACTGACAAGACTAAATGTTAATATTTTTCGGCCAGAAAATCTATACCCCCCGAATATTTTGCTTGATAATGATGTATCATTCTCTGGTAGCACTAAATTCCTGGCTACCCACTTGGACAGCAGGCTAAATTGGGATATTCACATTGATGAACTTTATAAAATGATTAGAAAAGCCTACTTTGCCATCAGCCAACTGAGAAATACCTTAGATGGTAAAAGCTTATTAAATGTCTATTATGCTCTAGCTTATTCCCATCTTTCTTACAATATTATGCTATGGGGTCGATCTGTATATATTAATAGAGTGTTTGTATTGCAAAAAAGGCTTCTAAGATTAATGTATAATATAAACACCAGGGATTCATGTAAGCCTTACTTTATACGAAATAAAATATTGTCATTACCCTCAATTAACATATATACAACTTTACTGTACATTAAACGTAACTTTAGTCAAGTCCCCATTAATTCTGACTGTCATAATTATGCCACAAGACATGGCCACTTGCTCAGAACGGATAACATTGCACTGCTCTTTACGAAAAATCACCTCTTTATTCAGGTACTAAATTATTTAATAAACTATCCATGGATATCAAGACTTGTACCAGTTTTCCTATATTTAAGAATAAGCTAAAAGCTTTTTTAATAGAAAACTGTTTTTATAGCGTCAATGAGTTCCCTTCTTATTAAGCAGCACCTACCTGTTTTATTATGTCTGTAACTAATGACGTGAATTGTTATACTCTATATGTATTGTAGTTTAATTTTTAGTGATCTATATATGTATTTTTTATTTTATTTTTTTATGTTTATATTTCCATTCTAATTATGTTTGTTATTTCTATGTCTGTTTGTTATGTACTTACTGTTGACGATCACATCTATTCGTTGTAACAGCCTAAGTGTTAATAAAGGAATTTAATTGAATTGAATTGAAATAGCCATAGGAATGTACGTACAAAAAATGTTCGTTTTTCAATCCTACACCACATCGTCCAAAAATATACAGGGTGTCCCATTTGAAAAAATTGAGAAAATTCAGTTCAGAGTTGTAAATTTAAAAATACTTTTTGGCCGCCCTGTGTACTTTTAGGAAGTGAAAATGGTTTAGTGTGATCACACAGATGTCTCATAACTGGTACTAACATATTTTTTCTTAAAATCGATAGTTGTGATTTTAGTGATATTTTTAATATACACTTGTAAATGGCATAATTTCAACAAAAAAAAAATCATTACATCCATGTGGTTGGGAGAGAGTCAATAATAATATAGGAGTGAAAGGAGACCACAAAGAGGTTTCAAAAAATGTTCTGATACACATGGCATTTCATTTAAAAAATGTTACTTGACCCTGTAGAATCGTCTTGGCTCGCACTGTATTTTCAAAAACGATTTCCGGTTATAGACTTTCTTGTCTAGTTTACTTGTGTTTTTAAATCAAGTTTCTAGCTATCATAGAACTCGACATATTGAAGTCGGACGCACTATTGCCCCACCCTGTATAAGTGACTGGACGGACAATTGTATTCTTTCCACGTGTTGAATATCCCTAATGCTCATTAGTTCATTACTGCCATTAAAAAAGGTAACATATCATTACACAAGATTTTTCTTACTAACAATAATTTGTCCTTATTTTTAACCAGTAATTACTTCCTCATATAAACTATTTCTGTGCGCGATAAAACAAACACTTACTAATTACAACAAAAAATAATTCTTAAAGTTCATTTACCTAAAACGAGAATGTTTAATTAAGAGCGTATCGGAAATACAAAACATTCCTATTTAATTTAAATTAGCAAGAGATTCTTTTAATACAATTAAAACTGGAGATTTGTGGGAATCTAAACTGGACCACAGATGATCCACATTGGCTTGGTTGCATTCTACTTAATAATGAGATATTGTGAGAATATATATACTACATACAAACCAATGAATACATAATTCAGTTTTGTACCCATCAGTTAATAATAAAAATAAAACAGAGAATACTTTTTGTTATTACATTCACATGATTTTTTTTAAATATTTTAGATGGGACGTTTTAGATTACATTAAAATTTTTTCATTGTCATTTATTTTGCTTATCTGCGTGTTGAAGTTTGGGAAAAGAACTTGCTGTAATATCATTTTTTCGTTTTTTTTTTGCCATATAAATTGTTCTGGTTGACACTGACGATCGATTAATTTAAAAAAAAAAGTCCTTTTTAACAGAAGGGTACATAGGAGTGTCAAAGGGTAAACAAATCCATAATAAGTTACAAACATCTTGGGTTCATTAACTCTATTTCAAGAAGTAAGATTTTACCTCACATTTCTAACTAATTTTGTTAAAGATAACCTTTCATAATTCAAAGTCACGACTTTACATTACCAAAAATACACGGACCGACACAAAAACTGGTATATCTGACGAGAATTTGGGTACATGACATGAACAAAAAATTGGCGATTATAAAATGAAATTGCTTTATTTAATAACGAATGTTACTTCCCCTAGCTCAGATTTCACTCTCAAATCTACGTTGTATACCTTCAATTACGTGTTGGATGGCCTCTTGAGGAATGTTATCCCACTTTTCCTCTAGTGCATCGCTAAGTTACTGCAGTGTTAACAAATGCCCACGGCTTTGCCTGACACACCTCTCCAGCATTTCCCATACGTGTTCTATGGGATTTAGGTCAGGACTATGTGGTGGCCAATTCAAGGCTTTCATACCGATCTCATGGAGGTAGTTTCTAATAATTCTAGCCACGTGCGGACGAGCATTATCGTGCATTAAATGAAACTGCTCACCTATAAACCCCGCAGAAACCACCACACACTCTTCCAAAATGTCATTAATGTACTTTCTAGCCGTTAATGCACCGCCATCTACGAACACAAGCTATGTGCAAGCCGCGTAAGATAAGCCAGCCCACAGCATTTACAGATAGAACAAAGCTTTCTACAGCTCGAGTTAATTCGTCGTGTGTTGCCTAATACAGTTCGAGACAAACACCTGAGCCAATACCTAGAATTAAGAGTGCTCCGAATAAATCTTGTAAATATAAATTTATGCAAAAACGACAGAACTTCCTACACTTTACAACTTCATTGCCATGTGGACAGGCTATTTTAAAATCAAAAATACATTTCATAAAAACATAATTTTGTATTTGGCTGGGAATGATGATGAAATAATGTTCTTGTGAAATGTAATTTTAAAATTATGTCTAGATGGTAATGAAGTTGCAAAATGTAGGAAGTTCCGTCGTTTTTGCATAAATTTATATTTACAAGATTTATGGGCAAAAATTGGGTTAGGTGTATGTTGGGTTGCCTGGCGACTCCCGAACGCCCTTTGAGTTCAGGACTTTTAGTACGTTTAGTAGTACGCCTAAATGAAGATGTTTGCTAAGATTCAAAGTCTTATCAGTTATTTCCATCAAACGTCGAAATTAGTTTCTATTTTACTGGAGTATTTGGCAGTTTTTAAAACACCAAAACATGCATCATATAATATAGCGCATCAATGTGCGTACTTATAACACGCACGTGGAAGAAAAGTTAATACTTCCCATTAAAAATCAACAAATAATAATAAATCGAACAATATGTTTCATTATATCGCCTATTACTTTTATCAATACAGTTAGGTACTATTTTCTTTCGAAGAGAAACGGTTGAACATATGGTAAACTGGTAAAAGAGGATCATTACTTTCGGTCAAACAAACATCTGATTTACAGTTCTGTTATCAACCGGTTGGTGAAGTAAAATAATTTATTTTATACTTATCGAACTGTTAACTTTAATTATTGCTTTGCTGATTAACGTCAATTCATTTTATAAGACTTGAGGATTTTAATAGTTGTGTGAAACGAAATGTTCTTATTTACCAAATAATAAAACCTGAGGCGTAGCAAAAGTTATCCGAGAGGAAAGAGCAACATTTCTGTCAAAATGTAAAAAGTGAATAAATATTTGAATTGTATTCAGGTATAACACTTTAAACCTCAAATAAGACTGCAAAATAAAAATGTAATTAAAACATTCAAAAGTTGCCTTTCGAATTTTGCGACTGCGACTGAGGACAACAGGTCTGTTCATTTCTTGCACTAAGTTGCATTAGTACAAATTAGGTTCACCTCGACATTCCTTACTTGTGCTAAAAGCAAATCTGTTTATCAACATTAAACCGCAATATTTGACACAAATGAACATAACTAACGACACGCGACGGAGACATGCGACATCGACAGGTCTCAAAGGCACCGATTGAAAGGAATTGAATAGGATTGAGTTCGAGATGAGCGCGACACATCGGCGTAATGAAACACTATTTGTCTCGAAGCAATAAAGTCGTAGTCCGCACCTGATCAGTAACGTATTTTTGTTTGATTATGACCTCTTCCCCAATCATCTCTTGTGAAGATGACGAAAAATTATTAGGAATTGGTTTTTCAAAACCAACTGATTTATGACTCCTGGTGATGATTGGAGCCTTTGATGTAAGACTGACACTGACGTGATTTTCCATAAAATACCACATAATGCATTCGACCCGCTATCCCTTCTTAGAACACGAAGGGATAACAATGGGTAACCTATTGTCACCTTTCATTGCCAGTCTCTTCATGAACAGGAACAGTTTCGAAACTGAAGCAAAAAGAAGAATTCGAATAATTGATATTGACTAAACAGTACTGTACTTAGTGGCAGGCATTTCTATCGGTCGGGTTTTGAGCAATTTGCTATCAAAGTGGCGAAAAATGGATCAAAATTTGAAATGTTGATAAAAAATAGTTAAAATTTAAAAAACGCTTATGGTTCACAAGGCACTAGAAAACCCTAACCTAGACTGGCAGACTGCTTCGCCAAATTCAATCCCACGAAACCATCCCATAAAAGATTAAAAAAGCTCAAATTTTTCGTTTTCTACTGTAATAACATATCCAAAAGGACGTTTTTTTAATATTTATAAAGACAAAGTATAAAGACGAAAAACTGATTTTTCTTTTTAACCTTTTTAAGGGGTGATTTGAAGAGGTTAAATTTGTCAAAAAAGTTCTGCCAGCCAAGGTTAGGGTTTTTTAGTGCCTTGTGAACCATGAGCTGGATGGGAAGACGTTTTTTTATTACTTCCTCAACCCTCAAAGTGAGAAAGGTATGTATTCACGAAAAAAATTTTGAAAACATTTATTGCATTTCTGGACGAATCTCGACGAATTATGACGATACATAAAATTTCAGACAAAAAAAACTTTCTGTCTGTGTCTGTCTGTCCGGTTCGCGATAGCAGCTACAGATTTTCAGATAAAGCTTTCAAATTTGGTACACACATTCTAGAGGTCAAGGAAGAGATTTAGTTTGTTGATAGCAAAATCGGTTCTTAAAATTTGAAATGTCAAAAAAATATATTAGTGACATTTTTGAAACGGCAATTTGAAATGTCAAATTTTTTTTTTGACATTTCAAATTTAAAAATATTTGTGATATTCCATCAATGTGACTTTTTGAAACGTCAATTTGAAATGTAAAAAAAAAATATTAATGACATTCCACCAATGTGACTTTTTTTGAAACGTCAAAAATTACTTTTTCAAAAAAATGTATGTAACATTCCACCAATGTGATTTTTTTGAAACGTCAAAAAATTACTTTTATTACAAACTCCACCACACATCGAGTTTTTTGTAATGTCAAAATTTGACTTTTTTGAAACGTCAAAAAATGTGACTTTTTTGAAATGTCAAAAATTACTTTTATTATAAACTCCACCACACGTCGAGTTTTACTACAGTGAGGAAGTTCTGATCCCCAAATAATTGGCAGCGGTTTTTTAACTATTTTTTATCATAATATCAAATTTTGATCCATTTTTTGCCTCTTTGTTGGGTGATTGTTCAAAAACTGATCGATAGAAATGTCTGCCACTATAGTACAGTACTGTACACACCAAAACAAATATTTTGCGCTTTCTTTTTTTAATTTCCGGTTAACGCGTGCCGGCCGGAAGTTCTGTCTGCCAGCGTAATTGGGGTATGTGGAGTACATATACTAACGACCTATGCGGACAAATATCGGAAACCATTTAATCAAAAAAAAAAAAAAAAAAAAAAAAAGCAAACTTGGTTGGTGAAACGCGCGCCGTGTGCAGTATAGGGTGTATGAAAAACCACGTCAGTGTTTGTACAGTTCATATAAAATCAAGTCACCGTCTTCCTCTTCTAGTATATTTTGTAGCAAAAATTTTTCGCACATTATTACAGCAAGAAATATTTAAGTAGTACCGTGGCGACTACGTGATATCATCATCACGTAGCTAGACATAAGATACACTGATCAATCGCATACTGTGGACTGCTGCAAAAGAGGTCGTTGTTGCATGTCTTTGTCGCGTATTGTTGTCTCCCGTCGCGGTCGCAAGTTTCGAATGGAAACCTTAAGGGTGTGCTGGCGGTTGTCTGTTTACTGGTTCTTTGTATTTGCTTGGTGGTCGCGTTTTGAGTGTAATTTTTTAAAGAATTTTAGTAGCGATGAAAGTGATAGAGGCTTCTCCAAGAACTCTACCAATGTCCTTGAGAAGCAAATCATGCGACAATGAATTCGTTGCCTGAGAAGTCAAGGGAATGATACAAAAAGAAATATAATTTGTTCAAGGATTAGTGT
This sequence comes from Rhamnusium bicolor, assembly GCA_029963845.1. Lineage (NCBI taxonomy): Eukaryota > Metazoa > Arthropoda > Insecta > Coleoptera > Cerambycidae > Rhamnusium > Rhamnusium bicolor. The sequence continues at coordinate 289,008 of JANEYF010002951.1, forward strand.
AACCAACCGTCCCTAGTATATTATTCTTATAAAGCAAGTCTTATCGATAAGAGAATGTCGTTCGGAGACGACAGCAATTCAAGGTGTCGGTACCTTTCGTTGACGATTATTTGAGCGACAGTTTTGTGTTTCTTAACCTCATTTTGTCGACAAAGACCGTGGAAAAAATGTATTATTATTGAGATTTTTGCAAGATCTACAAAGAAAGTATTGTCATTGAAGGACCACTGGAACTATTTATTCAGTTTCAGTATAATTTGTGGAAAGATTCCTCTAAAATATCCAGTTTTGCCGATTTGTATTCATTAATACGGAACGAAACATTATTTTCCATCTCATCTAAAGTGTATTGCAAACTGCGTTGTTTTACTCAAGAAGAGATACATTTATTACTCCTTTTCTTTTTGTTGTTGGTACACGTAATATTTTCAGTGTTCACACTTATTTCTTTCAAAGATATAGGAAGATCACAAACTGTCATATTCCACATTGATACAAAAATTACCAAATTATTACAGAAAGAATTTTTATAATATAAAATATTTGATATTTGTTTCATTTTAATATTTTTTAGACATTTTTTTGCACGGTGAAAACTTTTTTGACAACCACTAATCCTTTTGTCCTAGAGGTTTATTTAACAAAAAAAAAATGGTTATCGTTATCCAACTGAGTAACGACAATCATCTCAACGACACTGGTTACTGAATTCGAATTTTTACAAGATCGTTCAAACTATCGTTAGAAGACAAGTAAACGACGATCGTTATTATACGATACGTTATGCAACGACGCCGTTATAAAGAATAGACTTCTTAGTAGTTGTAGAAGTAAAAACGGCGTTGGCTGAGATCAAATTTCCCACATTAATAGCATATTTAATAATGATTAAAGAATTTGTTTTAATTTTTATACAACGCAAAGGACTTGGTTTCATAAAACTGTAAACCGACATACATCTTCTACCCCCCACACACGTCAATGGGTGTTTCTCCCACAACACATTCTGAGCCATGCTGTTGTATTGTGACTTAGCTTAAAATACAATGTCAAGTCAAGTAAGATATAGAAGTGCGAGCTCGAGAAGGGAAGCATCCTATAATTCGATGGTTTGGAGTTTAGAAATGTTGCGTTGCTCGAAAAAAATTACACTTTTTTTACGTCCACCCTTTACATTATTTTACAGTGGTAACTGCCGCTTCTGTAACCATTTCGGGTATTACTAGCGTCGAGAATCGCTCAGATACTAAGAAATAACATGCAACAAACATGAAATATCAACAGTTATAGTGGGAGGGTAAACAAATCGTCTTGTATAAATACAGTTTTTATTAGTCCATCAAAAATAAAGCGTAATTTCATATAATTCTAGGAAGTAGCGAGAATTGTCACACATCACAAGCAAAATTGTAGAATAGGCATCATAAAAGCAACATAATGTGCCGGAAATAAATAACAGGCAATTAATTTCGCAAACAATGTTATAATACGCATCATCAATATTGAACAATGTGTAGTTTCATAATGACCGTGCTCTATTTTTTATCCTACATTTATCAGACTGCAAAAAATAACAATCATGTATTTTGTTTATTATACAGTGCAAAGAATAGTTGGCTGTGGAACGCTCCAAATAAAAAATTCCCGATCATCTGTGGCCAAAATCAAAATACTTATTCTTGTCTGAGTTGTCAATTTTTTTACCATCACACCTTTCCGCAATGTCGTTATCTCCATTTTTTTTAATGGCAACCCCTACATTTTTAAAAGATTCTGATTCTCCTTAAAATTCTGCATACAGAAATATGCGGTTATTTGATGTGAAGCAAAGAAAAAAAATCGAAAAGAATGCGCCAATCAATTTACTTGAAACATGTTGACAGAACCTCAAATAAATAATACATCAGTTCAAGAAATATTAAATTATCAAATTAAGTGTTCAAATTGGATCTCATTTAGTTCTTGATAGAAGACAAGGCGATGGATGAATTCCTGTCCAATTCCCTCGTGTCGTCTCCTAGTTCATAAAATTATTTTACGCATAGAACAGAGGCTTCTTAAAACTGGAGATTTAAATCTACGGAAAAGAAATGGGACGCCCAGGGGTTTATACTCTTTAAGATGAAGAAGAAGTTCTTGAAGCATCGAGGATGATTGTTCTATGAGCACTCGACAAATGCAGGAAAATTAGATGTCTCACAACTCAGTGAATAGAATTTTAAGGAGAAATGGACTAAATCCATTTAGTCCGCTGAAAGTCCATATGATGGGACACAGAAATTCGGCTACATTTTTTGTAGATAGTTGTTTGAGATCGTGAACTGTAATCCAAACTGTACAAACAATATCCTTTGGAGCGGCGAATCAATCTTTCCCCAAGAAAGTATTAATTAGCAAAATCTGAATTTTTGGTGTGACGAAAATCCGCATCAATATCGTCAAAGAAGTTTCCAAAGACGATGGTCAGTAAACCTCTGATGGGGAATACTTTTGTAATCGTACCACACATCCTTCCTGATCGCCTTACTGCTGGAAGATACCGGGAATTTTGAACTGAAGATTTACCCCACTATTTGAAGATATTTCTAATATTGGGCAGGATATTTGGTACAAATACGTATTTTTCTAAACCAACATTTTTCACAATGATGTATTGGAATGCGGGAACAATTCGTTGACCCCCTCGGTCACCTGACATAACACCGTCGACTTCTTTCTTTGAGGATTCATCAAAGAAAAATGTATCAGGTACCAATTGAAAATCATGAGGACATACTATCCCGAACTTAAGAAGCGATAGTATTAATAGATGAGCAAATGCTGCAATGAGTTAGTTTAAGTTAGTGGTGGATTATTTGAATATCTTGTTTAATAAATTTAATGTTACTCTTTAACTGTTTAACTGCTTATCTTAAATAAAATAATAATGTTTCAAATTATTAACTAATTTTAATTTTACCCTCAAAACCCCACATTGTTTCAGCATTTTTGACAATAACTCATTAACGAGGCGAAATCCAAACATTTTTTATTGTTTCATTTTTTACTTATTTTTACCATTACAAACCCATACTTTGCGGATGAGATGTGACTTAAGATATATCCTGTATAAAATTATAGCCACTACGGTTGTCCAAATCGCCCCGCTTGCAAAAGTGAAGAAAACGTTCTTGGGTAATTAGCTTGGGGAATTTTATGCGGAACACCCTGTGTAAATATAACAACAAAACTGATGATTTTGCCAGGAGTTTGGAATTCTATTTTATTTAATTCTATATTATCAACAATATGATTTTCAGAAATATTTTGTTTCTGTAAATAAAAACAAAGAAATTTTATAACAACTTTCGACAAAGTCAGACTTGTAAAGTTTCCCCATTTATTTTGAAAATTGTCTTTCGGAAATAATTATTTTGTCGACTTTTATTTGCTTTAGGCCCCATAGTGCCAATCCATATTACAGTTGTAGAAAGCAGATGTACAGTGTATATACATATACATTTTTTCTTAATTGCATCTAGTTTTAAAAATTCTAATATTTAAAACCATTTTTTTTTTTTTTAAATCATTATTTCATAAGTTTTTTACTTACAATCTGACTGGACAGGGAAGATTTATACGCTTACCTAAAAAAAAAAAAACAAGTATTAGTAAAAATGAATAACAACACATATATCAAGTGATACAGTAACATTCTTTGAAGAAATTTATCGCAAAATTAAAATTCGCGGATACGATTCTATATATATCTACTTCGCCTTTTCAATTTATTAATTGCTTCCTCACGAACACCTTTCATTCTAACTTGCCTGTAGATTTTATAAAAATTATAAACAGGGAACGCTACGAGACAACTCGTAATTTATATTTTAATTGAGATCTGCAAATAATATGATGTAATGTGTAAGCTACAAGATAAAATAAATACTAGCGCCTTATTTATATTTTTGAAAAGATTGCAACTTATTGGCGAGACACAGGAACGGACTTTATATAAATGAGAATCATGATTGGTAAACATGAATTTAAGGAAACACAATTTCTCTACCCCGGCCTACCCATGTACCAGTTACATCCATACGGAAATAAGGAAATGCAAAAAATAAAAAACTGGATTAAAAATACATCTAAGATCTACGAAATTAGATGTAAGGGCTGTATTTAATAGTATACTGGACAAACATGCGGATTATTTCTGACTAGAATTAAGAAGCATGAATATAAAAACAAATATCGGATAGATAATAGAAACCTAAGATTAATCACGAACATTACCAAAAATAAACAACTGGATGCCTTTTAGAATACAGTAACTTGGTGTCTATGGACTAAAAAATGTATTCAGTGTATCACAATAATCCTCAAAATCATATAAAAGATCGAAAGATACAGATGCTCGAAGTGTCTGTTAGGTACACAAATTATTAACCTGAACATGTTACAGATGCCATTATCCTATCACAGTTTCTCTAATTTTTATTCTCATTTTAGATTCCGAGTGGGGTACTTCTTCAAATATATCTACGCTCACAGGCTCCTGGGAAGCAGAAGTTAAGTTTCATTTAGCAAAAAATAATAATAATAATAACGATTACCCGAAAGGAAAAAGTTGTGATTGGCAGCCTGTTGTCAATCCTACTTATACCATATAAAAAAAATGTCAAATTTGTAGGAAAAAGTTCTGGTTCCATTACCCAGGTTACCTACTGCTTTACAAATTAAATAATACTTATAAAGGGTTTACTGATAAGAGCGGGTAGGCTATGAAATGTTATTGCGCCTATGTTTAAAAAGTACCGTTGTCAAATTTGACAGTGGTGTCAAGTAAATCTTTACATTTAATTATGGAAAGGTAAAGTTAAACCAATGGATCTTGGTGTGCACGTCACAGCGTATAAGCTGCCGAAATAATTAAAACAGATAGCAACGCGTGGTCATATGACATCATGGCCAATGTCGCTTCATACTGAAAAGGTATAACACTGTTTAGATTCATACAGAAAAAAGATAGACAAAGGGAACGAATTATTTTATAGTATTTTCTAATTACAGTTGTAATGACGTGCACGCCAAGATCCATTCATACACGACTGAACAAGGTTCGGAAATTCTACGACTATATCTTTCGCTTATGAAGACATTTCGTACGCTATGTAACTTGTACGGTTCACATAATCGTCCGTCCAATTTAGAAAATTCTTTCAAATCTCCACTTCTAATAATTATTCATGTACAAGTCAGATTGAGCGAAATCACACACTTAAGGTAAGCCGGAGATCTACGATGAACTTAGATTTTATTCAGACAGAAAATACACACACGTCATAGGTGTGCAAGTAATTAACTGCTTTGTCGATTCCACAGATATCTTAGTTTTTCTATTATCGATTCTCATTTAATGTTGAAGGCACTCCACATACAGAGCTATGATGTACAGAGCTGTCACGCAATGACGTAAATGTCCTTTTCTAAGTGAATAACTGTTTGCTTTTGTTCATAAAATTGCAGAAATTGGAAAGCCGATCCATTGAAATAAAGTTTATCAAGCGACGGAAGTAGAGGGCGAATCTACGACATGCGCCGAAAACTAAGCATTTCAACAGGTCTCAAGCCATCGTAGGTTATCTCGGCTTATCGCTAGACACAGTAATCGGTGGACCCTAGTGCGTTTACTGAGTTTCAGATTAGAGATACTTTTATTAGTTTTATTGTGCTTTTAGTGCGTAATTATATACCTCATTTATTTTTTATTATTATTTTTTTAATGTGTTGTGATGGAAGCGGAAAAGAAAACAGTAGGTCATGTTTGTAAAAATAAAAAGGTGCACTGAAACGTTTTTTCTTTTCCTCGAGATCCTGAAAGATACGTAACTTTATCTGTGCTAAATATAAAAAATAAATTTGTTATTTACACTAATCTTAATTGTTGTTAAATTAAAGCGGTTACTCGATAACAAAAGAAACACTTGGTACGTATGCACATCATATTTTTTGAATATTAAAGAGAATGCAAAACGAAATTTGTACTAAATTTAGTTATTACCAAGGACATCGATATTTTGTTTTTATATGAAAAATAATATTTTTTTTATTTTAATCTAATTTACGTCATATGAGTAGAAGTATCAACGATTTTTTGAAAATATCGAGAAAAAAGTGCTTTAAGAAAAAAATATGAATACTTTACATTCTTAAATTTATTAACATTTTAAAACTGACAAACGAAACACGAAATTAATAATTTGGACACATCAATAAAGCATTTTCTTATACGTGGCTATTTTATTTTATAACCTAAAAATGCACAGCCTTGCATCCTATGCAAGTATCTTAGGCGTATTGTAAATGCCTGACAGCTGCTAGTTTTCAAATTTGAATTGTAATAAAAATTTTAGAAACCTTACATGGAATCCTTTTCAAAGTTATCAAGTAAGCATAATGCTCAGCATAATGTGATATTTAAAAACTTATAATTTTTATAAAAATTCTTTTAGAAACTTTTGCGGTTTTATATGTAATTGTAATGCTGGAAAACTACTGTATCAAATTGTGTAAGGCCGCTTACAAAAATAAAATCTTATAAAATAAGGAACAAATATAGAAATACCTAGTAAAAAATACACGATTTCCAAAATTTACCTCATTTTTTTTATTTCATATAGAAATTTATTAAATACATTAGGCAGTCATAATAATTTTAAAACCTAGGATCATGCTATGTGCGCCTGCAAAATTTTACAATCATAGCCAGAAGTTATAATATTTACAATGTTACTTTTATAACGTGACACCACATACCATCTATGTGATACCTATGTGTATACGTATATTTTAAAAATTAATAAAAATAAAACAATTTCTTACAAATGATATAAGCACAAATTTAAAGAATATAAACATAGACGGGACAAAATAAATCTGTTTAACTTGAATTCAATAAAAATCTCGCCAACTATAAAAGTCTTACGGAAGATGTGTTAAGCAAGAAATAAAAATTAATGTTTTATTATCGTTTATACATTATATTATACATACATATACAAAGAACCTATTTAAATATATAAACAAACTCTGTAGGACACGTAAATGTCTTCGTTCATCAAAATGTATCGCTTTTACATAATGCCGGCAACAGATCTGTTGCATGTCGCTCAATTTATGCGTAAATAGCCCCCATATACACGCGCCTGGATGTATTTATTTTCATTACTAAAAATGTTCAGCATCCATTATTCAATTAATTATTGATAATAAAATATTTCGCGTATTGTGTATTTTGTTTAATTTATCTACATCTACAATTTTTTTATTTTAAATATGTAAAGGGTCAAAAATAAAATATATACACCTCGCTTCACAAACAGCAGAGTATACAATAGAACTTATAGAAGGATTATTAATGATGCAAGTGTACACTAACAACCATAAACAACTGTTACTGGACATGATATAAGAGGTAAGTCTTTGTAATTTACACCATGACCCTCACCAACGACAGTCAATATCTTAAAACAGGCCAGTTTTTAACTTTTACGAAAGCATAAGTATTGCATGTAATAAAAACAGTTTCTTTTTGCAAAATGACTATACTTTATTTATCTACAGCTATTGTAGCAAAATTGCAAAATCTAGTGATTCGTCACGGTCGTCTGAGATTTTCCCAATTATATCTCTCACTTGTCCTGGGATGGATAGTACTTTGAGATCCGATTTAATATAAGCCTCCAACTTGGTTGAATTTGAGGCCTTTGAAATTCTGTTTGGACTCACATTTGGCTTTTTTTAAGTGATTATATTAGAAGTGCTTCCTGCATTTACAATTAGGTTACGGGTTTTCGCATCCCCTATTAAATTTATTTGGTAAATAAAATTAGAATGAGAAAATGACGATTGGAAACAGCATATCATACACAAGAAAATCTGAGAAAACCTGAAATTTTAAACTCATATTCACTGCTCTCAATCCCATATATTCCCAATTCTTTGGTCCAATATAAACACACGGTTCGATGATAATATCGGTCCCAATAGTCTCCCATAGCGCGCCCTTGTTTAAGCACATCATTTATGGGCGCCGTAAATTTAAACGAGCGATTTATCGATGATAGATCTACTCGTCACATCCTCTATTTTCTGCTTATATCGAATAACGCATCTCAATTCATCGGATAAATATGACATTAAAAAAGGAACAAGGGCGACGGATTCGCTAATGATTTCTCAAGAGGTTTGGGAATGTGCTGAAAATAAACCTATTTAAACGGGCTAATAGGCACGTCCTGGTAACATATCGGTTTTATACAGAATAAAGTAAAAATTTACAATTTTAATCTTCGTCCACGTCAGAAAGGTGTACGTACAAGGTAACAAATATCCTTGGTAAATTATTCTATATACCACACATTTAGAAACAACACATTTTTCAAAAAAAATCTATATTGAACAATGACTGTTAGTTCAAAAATGTTTCAATGTTAAATTTCTTATTGTTAAAATAACATAACAAATTTTAAAACAATGTACTGTGTGTCTCACCTCTCGCCTACACACCCTCGCATCTTACTCATTTTTTTGTTCAGATTACCTTCAAATTTTTGTCAGTTATGCAATCAACAAAATTTAATATTTTTTTGTTTAGAAAAAAATTTACTTCCTCAATCAAGGCCTATTGAGAACGGTTAAAAAATATGAAAATTTAAAAAACACAGGCCTTGTTTTAATTGAAAAATTGCATAAAAAAAAATTCCAGAATTGCAAATGCCAAGTTTGCCATTACTTATATACAAATTTTTGGGAAAAATATTAATTTTTAGTATTTACTTTATTCAAGTGGTTAAAATATCAATTAGTCACTTTTACAAATACCCTGAAATATTACTAGTATCAAGAAATGACAAAATTTAACAGAAACAACTTAATTAGCCTCCACTAGTCAAGTTTTATACATTTATTATAACTATTTATTGATTGAATAACTGCCAATGTAGGTAACATCAAATTTTTCTGCCTTAGGGTGCTATGAAAAACAAAATTTGTTTTTCTGAAATCTCTCAAGAATGCCAGCAATTTACATCGTCGTCCGGGAATATATTTATTGCTTTTACTACTGGATACACAATGAGCTATTATTATTAGTTTACTTGACAATGTCAAAATACTGTGTATAATATTTACCCTTTCCTGTACTTTCACAAATTTTTCATTTAAAATGAATTTAACAGTGGCAGAAGGAGTAGAAATAATTCGTTCAGTTGGTGAGAAAACTCATTCATACAGGAAAGCGGCCAACGAGTTTAATAGAAGGTATCAAGGTAGAAATATTTGTTTTAAAACTGTTGCAAATATTAACAACATTTTTAATAATACTCGAAGTGTTTCTAAGTCAAGACTAATTCATTTAAATAATAAATGAGAGTCAACACATTTCGTGCTAATCTCAAAGTAAGTGTCCGGACATTAGGTTTGCAATTAAATGTTACCAGAAGTAAAGTATGGAGATGTTTCAGACGTCACAAATTAAAAGCATATAAACCTAAATTTCCGCATATATATGAACAAGGAGTTAGTGTAAGAAGGTTGGAGTTTTGCCTCTGGGCACAAGGAAATTATTTAAATGACGCAAATTTCGTTAAGCAAGTAATTTTTAGTGACGAAGCAACATTTACTACGAATGGTATTGTTTCATCACAGAACTGCAGATGGTGGACACAAGATAATCCTAAGTTCATAGTAAACTGTAAGAGACAGTACTCCCAGAAAATTAATGTTTGGTGTGGATATATACGAAACTATTATAGGATTATTATTATATTTTTTTTTTGAAAATAATGTGAAATCTGAAATGTTTCTAAATACCGAGTTGCAAGACGTTTTTGATGAATTTCCAATACTCGTACTAGCGAACTTATGTCTACAATTGGATTAGTCACCCATTCATAATTCTAGGGTAGTTCGCACCTGGTTAAACAAACACTTTAATCAGCACTGGATAGAACGCAACCGCCTATTAATACACTGGACGCCCCGATCTCTAGACCTGACGCCTCTGGATTTTTATTTATGGGGATTACTGAAACAAAAGGTATGCAAAAAGCCTCATAATAGAGATGGAACTATATGCCCCAGTATTCGGCAAGCATGCCAAGGAATTATCTTTGCGTGTGTCTGAAATTAGTTACGATCTGCGTCCGCAGCAATGGATAAGCAAATATAGACACACGTATGTCTAGGCAGGCAAAGACATTTGATCGGTAAGTTAATAATTAGTGGAACAAAGACACGATTAAGAACTTATGTCTCAGCTTCATTGACAAACTTATTTGTTAGTTGATTTAGCGGTGTCGTAATATTTTTGCAATTATACTTTTTACCTTATATTAGTAGTTGTACATAACTTGAAAATTACCTTTGACCATTAACAAGTACTAAATATTGTTCTCCAGTACACGCCACTGCTCAAAAGTAAAGCTGACCTTTAATTTATTTACTTCATAGACGTGTCATTGTGACGTACGCCCAAAGATCCAAACAACAAAGTATAGGAGATCTGCCTTGAACGTTTATCAGGTAGGAAGGTGATTCAACTTTGCAAATTTTATGAATTAGACAACAGATAAGTAAATCCCTTCTTTGCCGGATGTTCAGTAAGTTTAATTCCTGGAATTTTGAGGAAATGTGTTCGTATTTCCTCAGACCAAAAATAAAAAGTATAAAGGTGTTTTGAATACATTGAAGACATGCGCTCTCAAAAACACTAATAAAAGGCCATATAATGCATAAGCGTAATTCAAATGTGACTGGACCAATGATTCGCATAATATAGTTCTGTTTTTCACGTTTAACAAATTTCTACTATACTATTGTACATTCATTTTAGTTTCCTAAAAGCATTTTTTACAATGCGTGTAACGTGTTTAGAAAATTTAAAAGACGTGTCGATATATAATCCCAGATTTTTTGGAGACGTCGCTGAGCGTTTATGCGAACCTTTATCCCATCAACACTTGCCCTACATGAAGCGTTCCGCCCTAGTAGCATTACTTTTGACTTGGAGGGGTTTACAGTCAAACAAAATTTTTCTGATACAGAAATTAAAGCCTGCAAATCTTGATTTATTTTCATAGATGCATGATAACAATATGCTTTCTCAAAAGAATAATACATTTGGGTATCGTCCGCGTAGAAATGACTGCAACAATACTTCAAGCTATTCTTAAAATTTTAAGTATATAATGTAAACAACAATGGTCCCAACATAGAAGCTTGTGGTACCCCCGAAACAACATCAGTGGAAGCAGATAGTTTGTTACCAATTTTAACGCTTTGTTGCCTGTTAAATAAATAGTTTTTTAATAACAAGACTGAATTCCCACCAAATCCCATAGCATCGCCAGGAGAAGGTCAAGGTTGATTCTGTCAAAGGCTTTGGAATGATCAAGTAAGACGAGGATAGTTAAATTATCTTAATCAGTTTCCAACAGAATATCGTCCTTTAATCTGAGAGTTTAGAATTTTTTTCCAGAAATTTAGAGAGCACCGGTAGTATATACTTAAAGGCCGAGGGTGTTTAAATTCTGTAGGATTCTTAATTTTCAGCAAAGGTAATAGGTGTGCTAACTTCCAACTGGTAGGAAATATATTAGTTGATAGGTGTGCTAACTCCCAACTGGTAGGAAATATATTAGTTTGAATACAGAAATTAATTATATGAGTTAAGTAAGTAATACTCTTCCGGTTTAACCGGAAATACTAGTAAATTTTTTATCTTCTTAAATAGCACCCTGTAATTTTTTTAATCTTATACGATAAAGTTTTGAATTGCCTTTGCAATGGTTTTTTAAATTTAAAATCAAAATTGAATCTGAAATGACCTTGAAAAACGGAATTGTATGTAATTACTAGGTGGCCATAAAAGTCAAATTATTAAAGTTTATAAGACCTAGTAAACAGCTAGGTATTAACCGAAAGGTATTTTTAAACATTTTTCACCCACAATAAATTACTTTTTTTGCCAATTTAATTAACTTATGGCGTTTTATTTTTAAATAAATATTTAAAAAAAATTAAATAGCCAAAACCATTTTTTAATGTTACCTTGTACATTTTTACATGCTTTCGGTAGAGCTTCAAATCAGCTTTCCAACGCAATTTCAAAATTTTAAGTCGGTCCATAAATGGACTTGAAACTGCAGTTTAAAATTCTTGATTAGACGTTTTGTTCTTTGCTTAGACATTTCAAATCATACTAATATTTTCTTTTAATTACTGATAAAAATGCTAAATCTTCATTGTGTCATCTCGAACTTCAATCATATCACATTGATTTTTTCACTTACGGTTCAATCGGAAATTACTACTACTTTTCTATTTTAAGTGATACACCCTGTATATTTAGTTCAGTTTAAAGAAAATTTCTTTCTGAATTCAGAAATACATAACACATTGCCCTGATCATTCATTAGGGACAAGATATTGGGATTTAAATTGAAAATAACCAGGGTTGGAAAAAATCATGATTTTTTTTAAAAATCAATGATTTTTATTAAGTAAAAAAATCAAAAAAATCAGGCTTTTTTTTATTTTTTTTCAGTTATACTCTAATTTTTTGAAAACAAATACGATTTTTCCATACACTATTTTTTTGTATTCTCTAACTACCAATTTGCACATACAAATTATTCACGTCACTGGGAAAATTCTCTATATTTTCATACAAACAATAAAAAATCAGCATTTTCCTGTTCTAACAAGCTTGGTGGTCGGTTTCATTAATTTCATAGATGCCGAGGTGACGCGCGACTGAAGTGTAAAATAAAAATTAGCGGAAAGAAGAAAGACGAAATTTGGGATTATTTTATATATAGAAAAAAACAGAAAAAGGAAAAACGAGTAACAGAGCGGTGTGTAAAAATTGTAGAATAGAAATGCAAGGACTTGTTCAAAGATTAAAAGGCCATCATGAAAAGTGCAGGAAGTTGATTTAATTGCAGGTATTATAAAACTAAATAACTGTTTATTTTATTTAAGGGGATCTTTATAATGTACATTTAAGAAGGTAACTTTTGTATTATATGTGTAACCTAACTGCTCTTTTCTTCTTTTTATTTGAATTTTTTTTTCAGTTTAATTTGTATCTAGTTTTTAAAAAAACTATACTTTTTTATTTGAATTTTCTGAAGTTTGATTTACTGGCTTTACACAACTTGATTTAAATCATGATTTAAATCACGATTTAAATCGTCGCAACCCTGAAAATAACACAAATATATCTTTTAACACAAAGTCATCTACGAAAACAAATAAAAACGTTTAAATAATTTAATTATTTCAAAACTTAAAGTACATAGATTCTATTTAAAACAAATGTTCAAAAACATTACCATTTGGTTACAAACAGAGGCAAAGGCGTTTAATAAAATTTTCTCTGCATCTTCTTAAAATAATGGGATTCCTAATTAAATCTATTTCCTATTGATTTTTCAGTTTGATCAAACGCTCTCGCTTCCGTTTGTACCAACATAGGAATTCGAACATTTGTTGTAAATTAAATATGCAAAATTAATTTTTGAAATAAATGAATTATTTAAATGTTTTAATTTGTTTTCATAGGTGACTTTGATTTAAAATATATATTAGTGTTATTTTAAATTTAAACCCCAATATTGTATTAAATATAAAAGACAATGATATTATACTTTATATATTGCCGAAATTTTCTTTAAATCAGTGTAATGTACAGGGTGTATCACTTAAAGTCAAAAATTGGAAGTAATTTCCGGTTTAATCGGAAGTGAAAAACTTGTATGTAAAATGCATTTATAATCAGTTGCATGTTACACGTACATTTCTGCATTAATTTTTGTATTTTTCAGTTTCTCGGCCATAACTTTTGTATTTGACGTTCAATTGTTTTTCCTTTCGATTCGGATTCATCAAAGAAAAAAATACATGATTACAGTTTTGTAATTTTTTTCCTACGTTAAAAATCGAGCAGTGTAATCGAGTGAGGCACATGCATGACTGAAAAATTGCAATAAAATTTATTTGTGAATATTAATACAGCCATTTTTCAAAATTATTTAGCATTGTAATTGATTGGTTTTCATTATAGGACCTACCTATCCATATATTAAAGAAAAATATTCAATATTTGCCAACTGCCTCCCTTGGCGACGCCCATGGCTATTAATGAGTTTACTAGAAATACAATTTATTTAATATATAATCCGGCACTCCTTTACAACTATTATCATTTAATCAGAACAACATTTACAAATAGAGAATATGACCTGCTTAAATTCACTACTTACATCCCTTGCAGGTACCAAAAGGTTGACGTACCGGAAATATAAGAACTTTTATCAAGAAAATACCTACTTTAGTTATGTTAATCCCGATAGTGAGAATTTCTTAATATAATTTTAATCGTCTGTCCTCTTGTAATACTATATAAGATGTCCCAGTTGCTGCTATCATAGCTTTATCAAAGTAACATTGGCAACGAATAAATGCAGAAAACGTGTTTGTGATTGTTCTATAATTGTTTCTAAAGTTTTAAGGTGATTGTTGTTATATTGGTGAGTACTTTTTTTATTTATAGTTTTGCCGAATGGAATAGTTTTAATTAAAAATAAGAAATTAATAACTAGCACTTTGTTTTTTAAAGCATTTCCTTTTTTTGTTTTCTATGAGTTAGATTTTGCATTACTACCCACCAATAATCTTAAATCAACATTATTGTCTCAAAAAAATACATTCCCTATTAGGGTGTTAATTAATTTGTTAAGTAGTGATTTTAGGTGAATCACTGCTTACTTGCTTCATATGAATAACGAGCATTGTTTATTTAAGAGGTACTGACAGAGCCAACCAAGCTCATTTATTTTTTGTCAAATCTTCTCAGTTTAAATACAAATCTGCAGCAGCTATTTTAGATTATGTTGAAGACGATTTTTTGTTAAGTACATTGTATTTTGTTTAGCTCGTCTTTTGTATATATTTTTAAATATTCTCAATTCTCACATAATCGTGAATATATAGACAAACATATTGCCCAAGTACAAGCTAGCTTTTTGGGTTAATTTTTCTGTTTATTGGTGCGTCGAGTCGTTGACGAATAGAGTACATTACATCATTCCTGTTAATATAACCCAATAATTTAGTTGGTTGATAGTAAATTACTTTAATTTTCATTTGTTACTGGTACCAACTTATATTTTTTTTGTAAAAAATTTTTGTGAATAACCATTATTATGCACTTCTAGAAAAAAATAATAAAACGATTATTGGGTATTACAAAAACATTCTTTCAAACCTAACATGATAATAATAATAAATACTTATAGTTTTTTATATTTTATACTGTCATTCTTGTGTGCAAGTCTAAAAAATTTCAGTTATACTAGGTGTAAATGAAACCTGGCTCACCTCCTCTACTTTCATTGTTTATAAAAAAAATTGATGACATTTTGATATGTTGTTATACACATAAAATTGCATTAAAAGGCAATATTTTAAATTTTTATGCACTTTCTGTTTCGGCGAAAATTATCCCAACTTTCTTATTTTAAATGGAATACCCTGTATATTTTAATTTTTTTGGAATCTATGGTACACGATATTTAGAAACTACATTTTTACGATTAAAGTGATACCACCCATAACTTTCCATAAGAATCACAGTAGAAAAATCAAAATTCTAAATAAATATGTATTACAATGTAATTTACAACACCCAATACACAAAATAGTATGCTGTGAAAACAATTATCTCAATTAAAGTTATTTGTATAAAATAACTGTCAAAATAGTTATCAAGTAAACAATGGCTATACTACCATTATAGTAAGCGTAATTTAAGTGTACTAGTCACAACAGGTATTTTAAACAATTAATTTTTATTTCAGATAATTGTTTTCACAGCACACTATTTTGTATATTACATTATAATACCTATTTATTTAGAAGAATTTTGATTTCTTTACTGTGAATTCTTATGGAATTGCTAAGTTATGGATATTACTGTAATTGTAAAAAAAGATGTATTTTCTAAACATCGTGATTAGCCACCATTTTGACATTTGACAAATATGCATTTTTTAGAAAAAACCGATTTTCTCATCTTTGAAGGCTAAGAGAGTATTTATCACAAAACAGTAATTCAATCTTTGCAATAGTAAGAAACCCCGTCAGAAAAATTTTTGTAAATCACAGCAAAATCAAAGAAAAATGTATACTGTTATACTCAGATTTTACCATAGATTCAAAAAATGTAAAAATATACAGGGTGTACCATTTAAAATAAAAAAAATTGGGATAAATTTTCGGCAAAGACGGTGCATAAAAATTGAAAATACTGTCTTCTGGTGCAATTTTTTTCTGTATAACAACATATTAAAATTTCATCAATTTATTTCTATAGACAATGAAAATAGAGGGTGTGAGCCAAGTTTCATTTACACCCGGTATAATAAATCAAAAACAATACTTCTAATACATACAGCAAGAACTGCATTTAATTAAATAAACGTATTCTTAGTATTAGAGGCAAAAAAAATATTGAGATTAAAAAAATATTAACTCATTAAAAAAGGAAAATATTTACACTTATGAAATGATTTCCTCCAGTTACAACAAAAAACGAAGGAAAACTAGGGGTTTTCGATTTTGTATTGTAACTGGAGGCATTTCTTAAGTGAAAAAATTAAATACATGCAAATTTGAAAATAATTGCAAATTGTTGTATTTGTGAAAATGCCAATATCTTTAAAATTGAAATAAGGAATTTTAGGTGAAAAGAAACGAATATTAAATACAGTTGTAAAATTTTGTATACAAATTCACCACAAGAAAATGTCCTGTTTTGAAATAACTATTTATTACTATCTTTAAAATTGAAATAAGGAATTTTAGGTGAAAAGAAACGAATATTAAATACAGTTGTAAAATTTTGTATACAAATTCACCACAAGAAAATGTCCTGTTTTGAAATAACTATTTATTACTATATTTAAAATTGAAATAAGGAATTTTAGGTGAAAAGAAACGAATATTAAATACAGTTGTAAAATTTTGTATACAAATTCACCACAAGAAAATGTCCTGTTTTGAAATAACTATTTATTACTATCTTTAAAATTGAAATAAGGAATTTTAGGTGAAAAGAAACGAATATTAAATACAGTTATTTTTGAAGTTATAAAAAAGGTGTAAAAACCATCATTAACTAATTTTTTCGCAGAATCTAAATTTTTTATCGAAAAAACAATTACGCATCGGGATTAAGATATATGAAGTCTTACATTGTTTTTTAAATATTCTAAAATAATTTGATTTGCCTAATTTTTCTGATTTCAAAAATACCAAGATGTGTCATTTGGGAGTTCATTCCTGCTCATCTGCAATGGGATTTTGGGTGTACCTTTTTTTAATTACGTAAGCCATGGCAGTTAAGCAAAAACTACTTTCTTGTTAAGTAAAGTATCATTTCTGTAAAAGATACAGCAAAATGCGAATAAGGAAAGTTATTCAGATTTAGAAAAGTTATGCTCCTGTGCAAAATTTCAAAAAGATCCGCCTACATTGATAATTTTGAACTTTTTCCACTGTATCTGGATTTTACGTTAAAAAATCATTAGTTTGTCGATTTAGAAAGTGTTTGATCCATACGTACTCAAAGGAAACTTTATTTAGTTACTTTAGGTACATTTTTTTAACGTAAAATGCAGATATGGTGAAATGGATCAAAATAATCAAAGTAGGCAGATCTTCTTGGAAATTTTGCACAGGAGTATAATATTTAAATTTGAATAATTTTCCTTAGTGATATTTTTGTTGTATCTTTTACAGAAATGATACTTTACCTAACAAGAAAGTAGTTTTGCTTAACTGTCATGGCCTATGTGATTTAAAAAATAAAAATATACCCAAAATTACTTTCCAAATAAGTAGGAATGAAACTCCCAACGTGCAAAAAAAATCTAAAATTTGTGGTCCATTTCACATATTGTGAACTCAATCCGGGGACACACTATATATATAGTATTATATAATACATAGAATATATTAAGTAATATAACATGCATATAATATATATTATATAACATGTACTATACAGGGTGTTTCAGGATTAACTGGATTCAGAACTTCAAAATAAGAAAAAGTTTCCCTAGGGGAAGTATCTCCGGAAACGTTCCGATAAGGAGTTACGCTCCTCCAAAGATGGAGGTTAAAATTTGTTTCTATTTTTTTCTCAAATTTGGAAAAGACAACAAAATTAATTTTGGTAGAGATTTTTTGTTTATATGTGCCACGAAGAGCTTGAATCGTTGAGAAACTCTTTTTTGTCTCTTTTATTTTTTTACCGTAATTTTTGAAAAAAAAATAGTCTCGAGCCACACGCGTAGTAGGTTGCTTTAAAATAATTTTTTTCAAGTTAAGTATAATTTTTTTGCGCACTATTTTCCATTTTATTAAATAATGCAATTTCTCAAAT